>JAPDSC010114550.1:31564-44508 GCA_026290005.1 Latrodectus geometricus
ATAATGGAATTAAGCTTTCCTTATATCTTAATTAAAAGAAGAAGTTAACTAAAGTAAAAAATCATTAAAATCATCATAAAATATCACAATAAGAAATGCTGAAGAAATTCCGAGTGAAGTCGCATTTATTTAAATTAAAATCATCAAAAATGAGACTGTAGAACTGATAAAACTGCTTAAGAATCTTTAACCTGATATTTTATAAAGTGATTGCTGTCTTGTGTGTTTATGCTTCTGCAAATTCTAAAAACTACTGAAATTTCACACGTGTATTGGCATAATGCCAAGTTTTCCTTGAAAGTTTCTTAGGAAATATGGTATTATTGTTGAATAAAATGGACTTACTCTGCAAGACAGTTTATTTTCTATTTAAAAGCTTGAAGAAGACACTTCTTGACGTTAAGCGTGACCAACTAGTTTGCCTTTCTATATGCGAAATTATGTTTGGAATTGATCATTTGACATGCCGTAAGGATTCCAAACAATCTCACCATTGTTGCCATTCATTTATTCTGAAATATGTTCTTTTACAGAAAACTATTTTAGGCTCCACATTCTGTTTTAAAATGTGATTAATGTGGGATTCAAAACATTGGATTCTAAAAGTGGGCATCAATTGTGATATTATAATGAAATAATAACTGTGTATCAGGCTATAAAAATTAATATCCATAAAATTTATATTAATTATTCAATTGTTTAATATTTTAATTGTTGCATTAAGATATGCAACAATTAAAATTTTAAACAATAGAATCTATAACAATGTGAGATATTTGTGTTAACTGTTACTTCTAACACTATAACTTACTACCAAAAATGAGGCCAAGGTAAATATAAATATCTAGGTCATATGATTTTACCTATTGATGAATCGCAAATATATAGCATTATTTTATATAGGAAAACAAATTGCAGTTCTCGAAGTATACATTATAAAATTTCTATTGGGGAAAACAGTGAAGAAATAACAAATACAGTTATTTCATTATATTTTTATGTAATAATTACAAATTCATTGCATAAAAAAAGTTTTATTTTTCACTTTAATCTACTATTAAATAGATTTATGTAAAAAATAATACCCTAAAAATGAAATAAAATATTATAACAGATTTCGTATTAATGTAGATTTTCATTTTACGCATTAATTTATGATATAAAGGGTTTAACTTATTATGCATTAAATTGTAGTTAATAAAAATGTATAGTTTAGTGTTTTTTCTTCATAATATAAGGATAATTATGATTTGTACACGTTTTTACTCTATTTTTTAAAAAGAAGCACATTTCATACTTCGTGGTTCACAATTTACATAAATAGATTCACAACTTAAACTTTGAAAATCTCTTTGAAAGCAATTTGTAATTTAATTAATAGACAAAGATGCAAGAAAAAAAATCACATATTTAACAAAATTTATAGAATATAGAAAATACTTCACAAAAGAGAAATGCAAGAAATGTTTTCAATACTTTAATGTTTAAGAAGTATTAAATATGAGTTCATAAATGAAATTATTCATAATAATTAATGAAAACGGATTATGATTTTACTAAACGAAAATTACAGATCAAAAACTCGCAGAAAAAGCAGAAACTCATACTAAATTAAAAAGCATATGGAATTATTTACAAAAATAAGAAATATCAAAAATGTTTTCCATATTTTTAAGCTCGAAATTCAAATATATATACAGCTTCATAAAATCAAACTATGATTTAAATAATGATTTTTTTTAAAAACATATGTCAAATTTACAACATACAAAATTAAAGAAATCATATTTTATTGGTAAAAATTCAAAACATAGAAAGTATTTTTACAGAAGGGAACTGTAAACTTTGATTATTGGCGTTACTTCATTGTTGGCGACAACATATATTGTGCAATTTTAAATTATAATTTTTTTCTTGACATATAATTTATTTTGTATATGCTTATTAAAAATCTAATATTTAAAATACAATAAAATATGACATCAAATACTCACTATGTTTCACATATCTTTCTGATAGTAAACAAATAACCGTTAACTTTTTTGTCGAGCTGGACACAATAAAATTGTCGCCAATTACAAATTTCATTATTGGCGACAACATACACATTTTTTAAAGAATTTATTTTATAAATAAAATAATCTTACAAAAATATCATTCTCTGTTTAAAAAAAAATTAAATATATGAAGTAAAATGACTAAATATCGCTTACGTCGAACATAGCAAAAATATTTATATATATCCCACTTACTGATACATGGAGCTCGATTGTGATAAAGCTGAAGATGACTTGTATTTGTTGCAAAAAATTTTCGATTTAGCGCTTTGTGATTCAGGAAAAGTTGCTGTAAATTTTTAATTTTGTTTCGAATGAAGTTACTTTTTGGAGAAAATAACATTATCATTTTTTGGAAAAATAATCTGCCTAGAAGAATCTATAACATTCACCATTCACTGGCAGTAGTAAAAGAAAGAACTTTAGAAGAAATCTACCAATAGACGACATAAGGGTTGTTAAGCATTTTATAGCATTTAAGCTACAAATGTGTGTCATTTGCTCATTGTTTACCAAATGCAGTTGTGTAAATATGCTCAACAAGTCGGACTCAACAGTCTCCCTTTTCATTCATGATGTTTCATTTATTTAATCAAACAATTATATGGAATAATTGATAATAGTTTTATGGACAGGTTGGTCACAAAATTCTTTAAGATCAAAGTTTATTTTTTGGTGGGAACTATTCCTTAAAATATGAACAAAATAAACTAAATATAATTCTATAAAAAATATCAAATATTTTTATAGAAAAAAATAAGTTAATCTGTAAAATAGAGCTAATCATATTATTAAAATTGATTGTATCAAATAAAAAATGATTGGTCCAATTTTTAATAAATTCAAATTATTATTTTTAATTATTGAAAACAATGTAACATTCTGAATAATAAAATTGTAATAATTATTACATATTTTTTAAAAACCAAAATATTCGGACATTTAATTTTCAAGAAATTTTGTTATTATAAAACATGAATCTTATTACAATTAATTTTATTAAGAGGTGAAGTCTTATTATTATTTTTTTATTATGATACAGAATCTTCCATTCTTTATAAAAATCCACATTTCCTGATATATATCACATATGTGTGACAGTGAATGTATCATTTTAAATCATTAAGCCAGAGGCAAATGAATGAAAATATTAATTTGTTTCTTTGGATAAGCCGGGATTCAAACTCACTACCTTCCTGTAAGAAGAACGATGCCCTAACCAACCAGGCCACCACGTCTCTTTAAGTCTCAGAAGAAGAAAAGCTATAAATATTGGAACTAATTAATCATCCTTTTTCATTCTTAACTATTACAGATATCAAATAATTGTTTTATTCTTCAAAATTCTGTTGTAGTATTCTTCAGAATTTGGTCAATTATTCTTTTATATGCATAAAAAATATTCTATTATAGACATATTATTTTCCATTATGAATTACTTATTATCCCATAACACAAAACGTATTTCTTTCGAAATTATGCTTTTCTTAAAAATTCTATTTACAAACGCCAACGGTATCTAGGTTTTTGTTCAAAGTTTATTTAATAAAAGATCAACAAATCTATATATTTTTCTCAAATGATTAAAAAATCAACAAAATATTTAAGTTTTCAGGTTTGTTTCAAAAACAGATAAAACATGCTCGCTCTTTTGTTCTAATTTTTATCTCTAATTGATAATCTACATAACTAGCCTGTTCCAAATGATGGAAGTTGGTAAATCAATGATTAATTTTTCAATTTCCTTCTGTCAGCTGAAAATTTGTTAATTTTTATTCATGTTATAGAAAATAAAGGATAATAAAGTGGAAAGCCTCATATTTTTTAATTTACAGAAGTCAGTATGTCGCTTGATAATCTTCAAATTCGCCGCAACAACGGATGAGGTACACTGCTTGATTTTTAATCTTATTTTAAACTTTTCTGCAAAACAACACATTTTCAAATAATAAAAATTATAACATATTTAATAATTTTCAAGTTTGCATACTTAAAATCAGTCGGAACATTGCAGAATTTTCATTTAAAGCCATGATTGATAATTATCTGCAAACCTGGATATTTTCAAATGTGGAAATCAATAAAATACGTAATAATATTCAAGTAATTTTAAAAATAGATGAAACATTGCTTCATTTTTGTTTTAATTTTAAACCCATTATAATGATGATAATAATTTATTAATTTATTATAATTTGAAAATAATTAGATTTACATGATAATAATATGTTCTATTTTACACACGTAATTGTTCTAACAAATGTTCTATTTTACTTCAAAAGAAGCGTTCCAAATATTTTTCATTATAATTTTAAACCTTGATTTATATATTAATCTGCAAATATATTCATTGTTGACAGAAGAGAGTAATATACTTAATAACATTCTACAAATCAAAAGAGTTGTAACAGTTGTAAACATTTATTCTATTGGTCAAATTTTATTCATACACACGTGTAACTTTTGATTCAAAACAAAATTTCTTTAAAAATGTTACATAATGCTTACAATTAAACTATTTTAACAAATTGGGAATTTTTATGCAATTAATTTTCTTCGTAATTATTTGTAAATGCCAAAAGTAAACGTTGATTATAATACTTTTCCGAAAGAAATTTCTTGAGTTAAATGGCAACTACATTTATTTTGAAGAATGTGCATTTTCTATAATATGTTTTGTAACTATGGTAAAATATATTTTACATTTTTGGTATGAATATTAAATTTTTTTTGGAAAAGAAAGTAATTTTTATTACTATATTTTTCAATAATATATTCTAATAAAAGTACACACATAAATCATTCAGCTTACAGAAACATACCATTTTCATTTCATTTCACATAATTTTAAAACCACAAAATGGAATTCACTAAAATCAAGAAAACAGCCGATGCCATCAATTTTGGAGGGATACATAAATAAATAACAGAGCACACAAAATTTAATTGAATATAAATGCTTTATATTTGATTTATAAAAGAAATATACTCGAAAACGAAAATTGATAATATTGATTATGTTTGCTTAATCAATGAATAAATGTCGTGCATTAGAGTTGTTATAGGTAAAAAATAATACTTTAGAGCATATTTTTGATGATACTAAAACCTAAAATAAAAATTAAATTTATTTTGGTAAGAATATAATGTTATATATCCTAAAGTGATCTTACCTAATCTTAGTGTATAATTGCTTATATTTTTAACAAAATAACAAATTATTAAGAATTTTTGTTTATTAGAAATAGTTTTCCATTTTTTTTCTACTTTATTTGTTCAGGCTTTTTTATTAGATATGTTGATAATGAAATATAAAATCCATGGAAGATAAAATATTTACTCAATGCTTTGAATTAACGAAAACAATGAATCTTTTTTTTTTATGTTGTTTGTCTTTGAATGGTAGTATTGTTAAGTCGCTGAATTAGTGATAACAATGATTTGGGGAGATGAATTAGAGTGATGGTAAACGCAATAAATGTTGTATCCAATTTCAGCAAGTAACAAAAAATATTTATATCATAAAACAAGAAATAAATTTATCGTATTATGTTGCAGTTATATTAGTTTGGGGAAAAAGTAATCCATTATTTTTTCGGTAGACGTCTGTAGTGATCGCTATCTCGTGAGGTATCTATCAAACAATTCCAGATTTATGCTCGTTGGAAAGGTGACATTTGACACTAAAATATTCTCTTGCGGTTTTTTGTTTGATTCATTCAGTTACGAGTACAAGGTTTTAAAAATGGAAGACAACAAACAGAAAATTCGATACAATCTCGTTTTTCTCTTGTAACGGCGAAAAAGATAGCCGGGTGGCTAAAATTGTGAAAGGTGTTTATCGTCCTATATAAGACTCTAACAACCAGTTACGTACAATTTTTGTTTCGTCGATTCCGTTCGGGTATTTTTGATTTTAGAGATGCACCTGTCGAAAATGTCTATAAAATATCAAAAATGATCGAAGTTAACCGCATGACAGCAGTCGTAACGCGCAAGACCTAAAAATCTACATGAAAGCTGTTTTAAACCTTTTTACAAAGGGAATCCAAAAGAAGTTACATAAAGTTCACGTAAAAATAATGGATTTCTTTTTCCCCAACCTAATGTATATATAGTTATTCTATAAAAAGATAATACATTTGGATATAATGTTAAAAAGTAAAAAGCAAATAACATATATAGTGTATCCGGAAATGGAATTATATATTTTAGGAAGATTTTTTTTCGGCTTTAACTTTTGATTAAAGTGAAAGTTTAGATTAATTTTTCAAACGATATCGAAAAGACTTGACAAATATTTCAATAAATATAACAATACATTGCGTAGATTATTAATATAATCTAGTTTTTTTTTTTTTTTTTGTCGAATGCCAGCCAGACTGGCAGTAAATAAACGTATAATCTAGTAAACGTTGTATATATTGCAAAGATACTAAGATTTCGAGAGCAAATCTGGAATACAGCAAACACAATTCCTCTCATTTTATTTGAAATATATTTTTTTAACATGAATTGCCTATACTACATTTTGCTGAGATTTCTTCTGTTTATAGCTCTATTTTTTTCCAAATGAAAGTTATTTATACAGACACCTATGATTTAAAACTGAATTCCAAATTATCATAAATATCCATGCCTAAAATCAAGCATTCGAGCTGTTAAAATGGAGGCCTCAGCATTAACTATTGAGCAGTGAGTCCGGTAAAATGTTTTTGGTGGAGAAAGCCACGTAAATATAAAAACAATTAAACATCGCTATTTAAATTTTTTTATATAATAGTTTCGACTCAAAATAATTTTGGATGTAAAGCCTAGGTCACGCAAATTAATTTTAACCATGACCAGGTGATGAGGTCATACCTAGGCAGAGACCATCCTCTCGAATTTCATAGCACACCAGTGGAAGTGCTTTGGACATCACATATTAATGTGCACACATACCCAATACCAAATATCCAGCAACCCAATAAGGGAGATTGTGGTCACCCTGCGACAAATGATCATCGATCAGTCGAAGTTGGAAGATCATATGGGCTCCATGTTCACCTGATCTTAATCCAATCGATTTCTTGTGTTTTGGGTATTTGACACTATTGTTTACCATTTTCCTTAATCTTATTTTTAAGGAGAATTATCTGACTTACAAAATGAAACAAGACGAGTAGAAAAAGGTTTGTTTTGATTATAAACTATTAAAAAAAATAGGAATGTTAATAAATAATTGTAAACTTTCTTAAACATGAGGTTGATAATATTTACTATAATTGTATTATTTAATTTTCCTTTAAAAATTTCAATTATACATTTAAATTTTAATTAAACAAGGAATAATATAAAATACATATATTCTAAAATAATTTATTATTAGAGTGAACTTTTGTGTACTTTTTAAAAATCAATATCTACAAATTTCTTAGGAAAAGTAATAATAATTTTAAAAAATTCAGTTAATATTTCCAAATTAATTTAACTTACAAAATTGTAGAGAATTAATAAAGATTTAATTCGACCTGTCCAATTTATTTGTCAACCAACAATTATTTTTGCACGTGAGATCTAATTAGAACAGAATCTACAGTTTTAAATGAATTTCTAACCACTAACCAAAGTGGGATTCGAACTCACGAATTGTTGAACCAAACGCCCGATCGTTAACCAATCGTCAGCCATCATGGCTCGTGCTGCTTAAAAAAACATTTTTTATCCAAAAAATAACAACAGCTCTTTCAATTAAACTATTGAGATAGTTACTGATTTCTAAATCAGACAAAATTAAATGAAATATTGATCAATAAATCTACACCGACTCAAATAAATGCTCTACGTTTTAGTGTTAAGAATTTTATATGAGTATTGATCCCTCTCAATCATTATCGACATAATTCGTTGCTCAAAAACTGTTGGAAATTTCTTTACAAAACGTATCACGGAGGAGCACAAAGAAGACAGGTGCAATTTTGAAAGGCAAGAGGGAAATAAAACTAACAAAAACTAAAGGGAAAAAAACTGTCGCCATTTTGCACGCCAACTATCACCTCTTTCATCTGAAGAATAAATTTTGCTTATAAATAATTCAAGTTGGCGAGCATTGTAAAAGGAGAATCAACGTACGCCAAAAAACCTCTTTTCGACGCACTGTCTGCCAAAATGGGCCCGAAAACATAGAAATTCCATTTCGTGTTGTAAAAGAGCAGCTAATGAAATCATTAATTATGAAGAAGCTTTGGGAATCTTCCAGATGGGGCTGTTTTACCTCCGATTCACGAGGGGATTGCTCGGTTTTGTCTTATTGACGTTTCTTCTACTTATCTACTTTTTTTCGTACGTGTAATTATTTATAAAGAGACAGAATTTCCTTCTTTCATTTGATACCAACAGTTTTCTGGGACTGCAAAGTAACAGCTACTGAATTTGACTGAAATCGAAAGAACAAAATGAAATAAATGACTCTTTTTTTACCCTTAAAAAAAAAGAATACGTGGATATTTATAAAGTAAAACTATTTTTAGAATGGCATAGGCAAAGAGTGTGTAAATGAATTTAAATCCAATTGATCAAAACATTCTTATTTCGATTAAAAATTTAGGCATTGATGAAAATTTAAAAAATATTCTAAAATTAGCAAACAAAATGAAATGAGTTGTTCTTTTTTTACACTCAAATAAGAAATAGAGTACCTGGATATTTATTATCAAAATTATTTTTAGAATAGCTTATGCAAAGAGTGTGCAAATGGATTGCAAATGAATTTAAATCCAATTGATTCAATGAATACGTTTTTTTTATTTAAAATTTAGAGATTGATGGAAATTAAATTCCGTAAGCTAATACATTTTCTTTTTAATTCGATATGTATTAAATCGAAATTTTAGAAAATGTTTTTTTAAAACTAAAAACAGGAAATTATGATATATTGGATAAATTGCGCTATGGTACATATTCTATGAAATCCAAAATTGTAAATTGATGTAAAACAAAACAGCTCCCCAGACGAAACTTTATATTTGAGAAAATACTATACATTTTTCTTGAAAGTAGAACTCTTTTTTATTTTAAAAATGAAATAATTACATTATTTACAGTAGAAATTATATCACACATTGCGGCTATATATTGATTAGATGCTACTGAATGTATGAAAATAACTATTTAAATCTCAAGTCCTGGTAAAGCAATATTTTTTTTTTACTTTAAACAATAAGTATGCACAAATCCTGCTTAATTTGTTAGAATAGATATTTTTGACTGGTTTTATGTAAATAATGATACGATATTTTTTTATGATAATTTTAATTCCATATAGATATGTAAACGCAAATCATCTAAATAAAAACAAAATAATTATTTTTTCCCAAAGTGGGTACTGGGTGCTTCACCACGATAAGGCCGGAAACTGCTACTCATTTAGCTTCACCCGGTGGACATTTGTGAACCAAATCACGGAGGTATGAGTAGCACTGCCCACGTCACACCACCACAAGCCCGTTTAAAGGGCACGCCACATTCATCCATCATCTCAGAAGAAAAGACAAGGAAACACAGAGAGAGAAAAGAAACTTGCATGCCCAAATTAGAATTCGAACCCGGGACCAACAGCCTAAAGCGCTAACCACTCATCCATCGACCGTCAAAATCAAAATTATGTACGATAATGGAACCATTGTGTGTATTTAGTTTTGAGTGTGTGTGTTCATAAACTAGAATTTATGAATCTAAAGGCTGAGATTTATATTAAATCATGTGTAATCTAAAATTATACGTCAGTATTCTTAATTTCGACTATTTCCTGTCTAGCTAGTGTGATTTATAGCCAAACATCATTCTGCTGGCTAGGTAACAGTTGTCTCTAATTGTTAAAACAACAGTGAAATAAATATTGTTTCAAGACAGAAACGTGATAAATCTTATAATTTATCTGAACCAATAACTTACAATGAACCTATTTCATGAGACAACCACGCAAAAGAACCGGGTGCATTCCTTTACTATTTTGCAATAAATTCGGTCGTCATTTCCTTAATATTTTCTTTGACATTGCCTAATTAAGGTTTAGATTTTTTTATAGAAAAATAAAATATCTGCTTATGTCAATCAATTTTTTTATTATTTAATAATTAAGCGACATTTACATTATCTTTCTGCTTTCAAGATTATATTTCTGTGTTATTCTATTTGCGAGAAACTAGCCACTGGTGCTAAACATTAATTTTGGCGATTGATTTTGAATTCCTTTCCGTTATCAATACGAGATTCCTCACCAAATGTTTTGCTAAATCTGCCAAGAAGTTTATACAAAATCACCATTTTTTTAGAAACGTATAATAGATTGACTTCAAGAAATTTTTAACACGGTTATGAAAGTTTAGAACCTTTTCAATGAGGAAACATTTACGACAGAATTTTTACAAGAAATAGAAATTATTTACTGTGAACGGGAATATACAAAGATCTTGGATATCAAAAATGACTTTTCTATTGCAAAGAAGCTATGAAATGGAAATGGAAAGTTATGGCAAGAGAGGAAAAAAATCAATCACAATTTTTATTATTACTTGTTGATTCGATAATGAAAAAGCATCACTGTACATATTTTTCATTGATTAATCATACGTTTTTCAATCGAATTTTCTTCATTTTAATCGTACCATAAATATTTTGTCGATTTAATCCAAAGCTTTGAATCTTCCTCCAAACATTGGAGATTTCAAAGATATCTAAATCCGGTCACGATAGGAGAAAAGAACAAAATCCTGATAGGCATTAATAAAAAAAAAATCATTAATATTTATTTCTGAACTCCTAACATTTCCAATTCAATCTGCCAACAAAGTTGAAGTTTCAGATAACAAAATATTAAACAAAAGGAACAAAGTTGTAGACAAAAATGTCCCTTAAGAGAGGAGAGTATTTTGGCGAACTATTTCCCCTTCCCACTTCAGCAGGTGGCCAATTTGTAACACGTTCCCACAATGGACTAATGTAGGAAATAATGGCGGTCTTTCAATGAGAATTTATTTATTCACGAGGTATCGATGTTTTCATTCTGTTTTAAGCTATTAGTCATCTGGGGAGAAAGTAGCGTCTGTCGCCAAATATCGATAAAATATTATAAAACCAGCTTTCCATCTTTTCTTTACCATTACACAACCAAATTATCTCAAGCAGCACGTACATAATTTCTTTTCCTCTGCTTATTGTGAATAGTGAGAAAAAACTAACACACGCATAATAAACACTTTTTCTCATTTGTAAAATTTCGTGTATATTCGACAGTTATTTCAGTTTTTTGTAAGGTCTTAAGCATTAAAAAGGGGTTTAAATCTTCAAAATTATGCTTGAGAGAAAAATTGACAAACATCAAAATCATTCAATGGAATCTTTTACTAAAAGAACAATGATTCTTGAATAATTTTATATTTATGTTTTGATTATTAAACCAACCATAATTAAGATTGTGCTTCCTTAGTTTGTACCCTGATCAAGTAACGAAATCGACATCTGAGCTGGCATCTTCGATTTAATTCTTTGCATCCCGATGTAGAAAGATATTTGTCTCGACGAGTTTAATGTTCGTGGGACCTTATTATTTCAGACTGTCTAAACTGAGTTTGATATATCATAGTTACACTTTTTGCGAATAAGTTACACAATATTTGTTTTCTTCTTTAAGTTCTTCATTCTATTAATCATTTTTATTTTATGTTTCTTTATGTTGACCTTACATAACAAATAGACTAAAGGCATAAGATTGTTCTAGAGCAGTGGTTCTCAACCTTTTCTTTGTAACGGCACACTTTATCAGTTTCAAAATTTGGTGGCACACAATAACACACTGTATACAATAGTTTATGATGATAACTCTAAATGTGTTCAAAATTTAATAGTATGATATATACTACAAAAACAACAGCACGTTTGATATTTTATTCTTAATAAAAAAAGCATAATAATTTTTATCACATACTTTTCTAAAATTTGGTTGCACACTTTAAGAATTTGATGGCACTCAAGCTGTTGAAGCACAGTAGTTGATAATCACTGCTCTAACCTATTCTTGTGTCTAAGCTTTTTGGGAGGAATTTTCATTGATAGCGGGCTAAATTCGAGTGTCTTAAAAGAGGAAACCCAGAAAATTCCCAAACACACACCGGAGATGTGCATATAGAAAACCAAGACATCCATTTCTTGTTGTCTAGCAGTGGCTAAGATCGAACCCAGTAACTTTAGCTTTTAAAACCGGTGTCTTATTATTCAACCACGATTGCTTGTTTGTTATTTTTTCTATGGTCATTTTTTTCTCATAAGGCTAATTCAAAATAGATTATATGACTTAAAGTGTTTTCTGGCTTAAAATCTATTTCCGAAGTGTAAATTGAACCTACGGGCTTTTGAGCTTAAAACCAAAGAGTTGATTATACAACTTCCTGGTCTTCTTTCATGGTACTTTTTTTAAGAGATAATAGTGCAAATTGCTATTGTATTATTTTTAATAAATGTGATCCACTGGTGTTTGTAAAGAGGGGAACGCCGACTCAGGTATCGACCTCGACACTCCATTGCAGTTCAAAATTCTGCCATCAATGTATGCATTTATCTGTTTAAAAAAACAAATATGTGCCGCAAGAAACTATCTATATAATCAAAGTGATTTTAAAGCTAAAAAAAGTGGTTAAAATCGTATAATTTTTAGAATTTTACATGCAATTTGACTTCATCTGAGAAACTATATTTTTATAAGAGAAAAATCCATGCTTAGTAAAATTACAGTCGTATTTAATATGTCTATTCAACATTTTTGCATATATTCAAACCCCTTTGTTGGTAATTTAAGTTAATATTCATTTAAATAATTCTATTAACAAAGTTAATAATAAAATGTACTCA
>JAPDSC010114563.1:3952-20333 GCA_026290005.1 Latrodectus geometricus
TATATATATATATATATATATATATATATATATATATAATACACTAAAAATGATTATTTTTAAAAATAAATGTTGTGAAATAATTAAATTCATTTTTTTAATTCCACATCATTTATAAAAATAACTCTAGTATAAAAGACATTTAATCTAAAATATTTCAACATATTAAAAAAATTCAAATTTACCTGACACAGAACTTTCATTTTTATCTAATATTTCAGATGAATAAAATACTGTTTTTTTACTTGACTTTGGGGAATTAGCAGACATTGAAAGACTTCTTTTACTTTTAGTGGAAGACTGTTTGGCAGATGAACCTTGATGACAGGTTTGCTTCTTTGGTGGCATTTTGGAAATATTAGAATTAGAAGTACTATAAGTACCATTTGAGACAAGCCACGGCACAAAAAAGTTGGACATTCTTCTTTTCTTTGGATTTGACATTTTCTTACCCAATACTGACTTCATGAAAGTCTTTTTAGCAGTTTCTTGGCTCTCATAATTGACAGTAAAACGGAACTGATTCAAATTTGATTTTTGTTGATCTAATCTTTTTGAGAACTCATTTGAAACAGAAGATTGACTTTCAGTGGACCATTCTCCACTATCGAGCTCATTCTCAGGATTGTGCTCATTTTTAAAGGAATAGTTACTGGATTTAATAGAATCATTCAGGGCTTTTTTTTCAGCTTCTTCTAATCCCTCTGAATTTACATCAGAAATCGTTTCATAAAGATGCTCAGTGGAAAGTGACTTAGAAAGATCCAGGTTACTACACTGTAAAATAATATTGAAACAAAAGTTTTTACATAAATATGTAAAAAAGTATGGACTCTAAGATTAAAATATTTTCTAACATAGTAAAAACTTTCAGTTTATAGCATATTATGTAAATGAATTTAAGCCTTTAGTAGGATTTCAAGATCAATTATAAGTTGTTTTCTATGGGCTGAATAAATTTACCTTATTTTTAAAACCTAAATTTAAAAATTAATTTGTATAAAAATATCGTGATCTGTATAAACTTAGATGGATAAAGCTTCAGAAAATCAATAGAATTTAATTAGTATATAGATAAAAGCAATTTATTTCTCTTAAAATAAATCACGAATTAAAGTTCATGAGCAAAATGCCTCAAAAAAAGAAAAAGGGCAAAAATTTTTAACTGAATAATTTTCATATTACATTGTATATAAAGTCCTTTATTAACATTTTTCATTTTAAAATAGTTAAATTAAAAATTATTATAAAGTGTTTGATATTTATTGCTCTACTTTCAAGTAACATCCACTTTTTAAAATTATACTTACTTTAGTAACAATACTGTCAATATCATAAAGATTTTTTGTGGCAGTTTCATCAATTTCACAACATGCATAGTTATTTGTAATTTCAAAATTAAAAGGTTGGAATCTGAAACAACAGGTTTGAAAATTTTTAATACAAATAACTTCTATTTAAAAAAATAAAAAAAACTATTTTCATATAGTATTTTAAAATGTATAAATTTCATATAATTGTAAGAATAATAAGTTATAAGTGAGATTAATCTCTCAAAATTTCCTATCATTTTATTCATGATTATTCAAAAGCATGAAATAAACACTTATTACAATTTTTTTCTTTATTTGTGAGATTATTAGTTTCCTATTACATCTATTTTTATGCATTATTAATTTAAAACATTTATTACTACTTTTTTTTTCTAATGGATAAATGAAAAGTATAAAAATAGAATATTCATGTTACACTAAGTTAGGCAGCCTTCACTTATAGATTGCAAACTTAATATTTTAAGAATGAGCTTTTCAATATATACAAAACACTTAATTTTGAAATAATCTCAAAAATTATTATAGTTTTAATTAATTTTGAAATTTAGTTAAAAAATTGTTTAATAGTAATGCAGAGATATTATTTTAGAATCAACATATAATAAGAGCATAAAGAACAGTGTTTACAATAACATTTCCTGCATTTTTTTTAATTTAACAAACTCAATGGATGAGCATGATATAATGTTGCTAATCAAAATTTTGTGATAGCTATCCCCTTTTAATTTCTTAAATATATCTTTATTTGTTAAGTTTATATAAAATACCAAATTATTCTTCAAATTTGCAAAATATGAAATAATTACAGTTGTAAAAAAAATCTTTTTTATATGCAATGATGAATTGATATAGAATATAATAAAGTAATCCAGATGCTGTATATATAAAACTATGGTAAAATTAAGTGATATAAAAATTATACATTGCTTACTTTTACCATGGTTTCAAATGTACATAAAATTTAAACTATGCATAAGAATTTATATTTTAGGAAATAAAGAATTAACTAGTTTATAAAAATAATAAACGTAAAAAACAAATTTTCTTTTAGGAGTTTGCAAATGCAAAAGCCAATTTGCTTTAAAAAATGTATTTTTTAAAATTTTCTTAAATAAATAAATATATAAAATATAATTTTAAAAAAACTGAAAACTAAATATATTTTTAAACAGTTTAAAAATTTTTCTCACAAAATTAACCATTGTTATCTTAAAAAAAATTTCAAATTATTCATTTTTATAAAACAGATAAATATTCAGTACATACAATACTGCAACTTTATACATAATATTATAATATACATCATAACATGGTGTATTAAATAACAAATATGCATAAAGTATATGAATAGCAAAATATTAGTTTGGGGAAAAAGTTATCTATTATTTTTTTCGGTAGACGTCTGAAGTGATCGCTATCTCGTGAGGTATCTATCAAACAATTTCAAATTTATGCTCATTGGAAAGGTGACATTTGACACTAAAATATTCGCTTGCAGTTTTTTGTTTGATTAATTCAGTTATAAGTACAAGGCTTTAAAAATAGAAGACAACAAACAGAAAATTCGATACATTTTAGTTTTTCTTTTATTATGGCGAAAATGCTAACCAGGTGGCTAAAATTGTGAAAAGTGTTTATCGTCTTATATATGACTGTAACAACCAGTTACGCACAATTTTGGTTTCGTCGATTCCGTTTGGATATTTAGATGCTAAAGATGCACCTCGCATGGATACGACATCGTCGAGAATGTCTATAAAATATCAAAAATTATCAAACTTAACACATGTCAGCATTTGTAGCTTCGCACAAGACCTAAAAATCTACATGAAAACTGTTTTAAACCTTTTTACAAAGCGAACCTGAAAGAAGTTACAAAAAGTTCATGTAAAAATAATGATTTCTTTTTCCCCAACTTTATATATTATATATATTAAGTGTATGCATTAATATCTATTCAATCCTTGGTATTTAGGTAGATTATAAATAAAATAGCTTTTCTGAAAATATTTAAATGCTTTGCTTTAATTTTTAAAACGAAGAATATCATTGTAATACCATAAATAAAACATAATTTGAATACATTATATAAGTGAATAAATAAATGGGCACAAAATCTATAGGGACATACCAAAAAATATGTAAGGAAATTAAGAAAGTAGTAATTAAAGGTACTGTGAATTCAGTTTCTCTGATCATTAGATGTTTTATCACAATTTTAAGATATGATTATTAAAAAATTCTATAGAAGAGAATTTCTCAAATAAATCAAAAAGTTATAATCATATTCTAAATATCTGAAGAAACGATTCCTGCTCATTTTTAAAAAAACAAGTGTAAAGAAATGTGTAAAACTTAGAAAAAAGAACTTGTATAATTTGGCAGATTGCACTTATCTTAAAAGGGCACTTCTTACTATCAGAAAAACAAATAACTTTTGAATCATTTGTTTGGTTATCAATCTATGGCTTCATTTTACATACAAGGGAAAATTAATCCAGAACATATTGTTTTAATTGATTTCCAAACCTATAAATATTCATGCACTAGGTTGGAATCAAATCCACAAACTGTTGAGTTGAAAGCCAGAGTTACTCAATAATTGTCAGATCAATTAGTTTCTAGTTTTCAAAAAATGAGGAAAGGATCTAGCAAACCAATACAAGAATTCACAGTTGAGAGACATGATGGGATTTAATTAATGTGATGCAAAGGCTTCACTTCACTCAATAAATTAATGTTATGCATAGGCTAGTGGACTAGAATTACTCACCAAAAAAAAAAAAAAAAAAAAAAAAAAAGGAACTTGTACAAGTTTTTTGCTACCAGTAAATTTTAATTCTGATAGACAAAATGTTTTATTTTTGCAGGACAATGCAATACTAAGAATATAAATTCTGCTTTTCAAATGCTAATATCTTCCCCATTCTCAAAACTAACCAAACCTTTTCTTAAACATAACTTATTTTATGCCCAGAATAATCACGTATAAATGAGAGATATTCAAAATGTTAAAGAAATGGAAACTAAGTGTCCCAAAATTCCCTCTGAAGACTGAACATTTTAATATAATAGAATAAATAAGAATATCATATTGAATTAGGTTAGATTATTAGTCAATAAACTAAAATGTTTTTCACATGAGGACTAGTTAGACAAGAACCTTTAGTTCAAAGTGGATTCAAAACTCATGAACTGTTAAACTGAATATCAAAACTCTAACCATTCAATGTACCATGTTAGAAGATCATCAATTAATGGTGCTAATTTCTCAGACTGAAATAAATTTTGTCACCTATTTGAATTTTGAAGTATTATATAAAACAAACAGCAAAGAATTTTCAATCACCTGATACTGTTTCTTTAAAAAAATAATCAATTGTTTGAAAAAAAAAATAGGAAATATTAGTCACTAATATATGTAACAAAAATAAAATATTTGTTTCAAAAAAAGTTATTTCTGTTTCTTAATAAATAATTTGTTCTTACTTCTCAACATGTTGAGATTTTTCATCTTCTGAGTCAGTTACATCTACCCAACCTTCATCACTTTCACAAGAATCTCCTGATATAAAAAAGTAAAAAGTTTATTGAATTTGAGAAGTCACCAAATATTTGCCACAAATTCTTTAAAATATTCATAATCTTATAGCTGAAAAATAATTGTTATTTAATATTGACAATAGAATTTATTATATATATTTTTAAAATAAATAAATCAGTTTAAATGTCAATTTTACATTTATGAAAATATTTTTAAGGTTTACAATTTTATTTAAATTTTGTATGTAAGAAAGTGAAATAATTCACAAGAATTGAAAATTTATTACATGGTACCTTTATTACCAAAACTTATTGAACTCGATTATTTTAACAAGAATTATCTAATCTGCTATAATTTTATTTATTTATTTTATAATAACAGCTTAAAAAAAGAAAATTTCAGACATCATAAAAAAGTATACACATAATTTGAAATTGAATTGGTGAATGGATTTTTTTACGACTAAATTTTTTTTTAATTAAATAAAAACATCCCACTAAAAGATGCAGATTTAAATTTATGAATCTTTTCCATTTGTAGGAATCAAATGGTTAAATGTCCAATGCATTATGGATCTTCATTAGAGAAATAAATTTACATAAAGTTAACTTGTAGCATTTAAATAAAATAGGAAACATTTTTTAAACTTGTATCTCAAAATAACGTTATTTAAAATAGAATATATAAAATAATGGATTTCAAATTCCAAATTCTAATTACAAGGGACATCATCTAATTAAAAAATTAAAGGTAGCACAAACCTGTTGATTGTTTTACAGAATCTTTAGAGCAAGATGGTGACAGAGAATGGCATTCTGATAAAATATCATACTGTTCTTCCATGGAATTTACTTTTGAACCACATTTTTCCATATTACAATTTACAACACAAAGGCGTCCATTCAGTTCACAAACAGGTCTACGCCTAGATTGTCTCCAGGTTTCACGATTGGGTGGATTAAGACAGCAAACATTGTAATAAAAATTGCTCTCATCATTTGGATCAGAAGAAAGGGAATCAGAATTTATTGAACAACTAAAGACTGAATGACGACAAGAAAAGCAGATGCAAGGGGGATGATGATGAGGGTCACGTTCAGTGCACTTAACTTCCAACAATGATGATTCAGATTCTTGGAATTGAAGGACACTAGCTGGAATAGCTTTGCAAGCAGCACAAGCTGATGGTTGCCCCTTATGAATATGATTAACTACATCATGAATTCTGCTCAACCTGTCATAAGGATCATATAAAGCCTGGGAAATATTGACTGTCGTAGTTAAAGTTTGATATATTCCCTGAGATTTGTCTTCATTTTCTTCTACTTTGTGGATAATTTTTTGGTTTACAGGCACTGCTATTGATTCCTTTTGTGGCTTTGATTTGCGAAAACTGTTACGTTTAGAATTTCTGCGTATGATATGTGATTTTTTTGGGGAACTTATGACTTTTTGATGATTTAAGCGTTTGGAGCATGAACTTTTCTTTTCAGGCGATGACATTCCTTCATATAGCTCGATTGCTTTTTGAACGGAAGTTGGTTCATTAATAGTTTTTGAAACAAATTCTTGAAATAATGAATTATTTCCTTGTTTGACATCTAAGTTAGGTCGCATAAAACTGTTTTGTGTGGTAGAAAATCCTCGCCTAGGAATCGGAGGGGTGACTTCTGAAGAGGAACTAGAATTGTAAGGTGTTTTGATTGGCACTATATTTTCAAAAACCTTGGAAGAGTCTAAGATGATTTCTTTTGATTCAGGTGAAGGCGTATGTGTGCTTGAATCAGTTATGGAATTTTTAGTATCACAATTTTTTTCCAATTTAGATTCTACAGCCAGACTGGAATCAAGAACATTAGTAACTTCCCTTTTACTTGTTGAACAGCTATTTAAGTAAGTATTCATCCTTTGGAAAGGCTGATTTTTTACTTCATTAGATTTATTTCTATCACTTAATGAAAATCCTATGCTTTCATAAACAGACAAATTCTTACTGTTGTTAGAGATTTCCCCTTCAGAATGTCTGCGAATTTGAGAGTTATTCCTTCTATTTTGTGAAAATGAGTCATTGTCAGCACTAGTTTTAAATAATGATGATAAACCACAACTATCAGAATTTTTTGAAATCCTGACCGAACTAGGAGCACTACACATTTCTTTAAAATCCTTTTCATCAGCCAATTTCTTCGAAGCATTTTCAAATTGTTGTCTGATCTTCATCAATTTAGGATTGTCTCGTATACTTCCCACTTTCCTCCTTTGAAAATAATCCCCCTTTCTTCTTGCTCCACTAGAAGTTACTGTGCACCCAGGCATTCTGGAATGTTATGTATGAAGATCAATAGAACATTTTTAAGGCATATTATTTTGCTATAAGTTTATTGCATGTTTTTCATATAAACTTCTTAGAAACTAGCAGCATTATTTTAATTTCAGTGAGGAAAACATCTGTAAAACCATTGTAAATGCAGAACAGTTGGGGATAAATTCTAAAAAAGACATAACATTCATTAAAATATTTCTTTTTATAATGCATTAGACAAAACAATAAATATTTCTTTTTTTATATATAGCCAAAGAAATGTTTAATATAATAATAATAAAGGGTTAAAAAAACTAGTTTTTATAGAAGTTTTTATTTTAATAAACTTAAGTCATGACTAAGATTCGAAATTATTCTGCACTTTATTAATAATTACACATATGAACCTCTTATTTTACAACTATTCATTCCAATATTAAGTTTGGAAATTATGTAGTTCTCGTAATTTTGAGTTATTTTAAGCAAATAAGGATAATTTAAATTAATAATTACACATTAAAGTGCATTCAAGACAAGTTATTAGATAAAAATGACAATTGAAACAGTATAAGGAATTTTTGACAATTAAGATTGTTTAAACTCAAGATAGAGATAATTACAATAATTGAAAACTCTAAATACAAATTTTGATAAAAATATGAAAAATTTAAAAAAAATGAAATTACTAAAAAGAAATAAATAAATAAATTAATGACAGTCACCTTGAACACAAAACAACAGTGTATTTCTAAATACAATAATACATATACTTCTCACAAGTAATATTAATACAAAAAATTATTTTGCAGAAATAATTTTTTCTTTACATAAACTATAGTTATTATGAACACATTTTCCAATTAAAACAAAAATTGTTAATTTGGATAAGTTTTCATTAACTTATTAAAAAAGTTTTTAGAGCAAAATATACAGCAGGAAATTTATTTTATATTACATAACCAGCTATAAATGTAAGAAAATCTGGAAAAAAATTTCCCTCCTCAGTAAATTATATGCCCATAAAATAAATTATAATATAATATATGTTTTCAAATTATATTGTTGCATAATCTCATTCATTATTAAAGACAATTAAAACTGTATAAATAAAATACTTAAAGTTATAGTTAATTAAAATAATTTTTAATACTACTACTTGTACTAAATTTTATATAATTAATATATATTACACTAAATCATACAAACTAAATAAAATTTTTATCTTTACCAAATATGAATCAACACATAGACATGGTATACATGCTGTTATGAAATATATTATCTGATTTCATATTCAAACAATTACTAAAGTACAATAAAGCTTCAATCAAAACAATAAGACTGAAAAATTATCCCCTTTTTCTCTTCACACATATGGAAAAGCTTTAATATCCCTTGGCTTTTAACACATCTTATTTTCATAGTTTAGTGAAAATACAAGTCTTGTTAATGAAATCTCTCTTTTACAATATATATATATATATATATATATATATATATATATATATATACACAAAAAAACCATTCAACTCATATTAGAATGAATGAGGCAAGTTCAGATGACTATCTGTCTAAGGTATAAAAATAAAGAAAATAATTTCAACTGATAATAAATCTGTGTGACATTGTTGGAATAATTATAATATTAACACCAATGATATGCCTCAAACAAAAACTTATACTATTTTATCCCAAACGATGTTTAAAAAATTAAAAGATCAAAATATATATAGTAGAAATTTAAATTTATCAGAGAGAAAGCTTTATTATTCAATTTCATATTTAAAATATAAATCTAACTACATGAACCTTCTTTTCACTAATTTTTTTATGAGAATGAAAGTTGGTCAAATAATTTCCATTTATAAAATACATTTATTTTATAAAAATATGAAATTAATAAAATATTTTTTAATATGATTGATAAATAACAATGAAAAAGATATATTTGGGGGAAAACTAAAATAAATACAAATATTTAACATTGCATTCAATTTTTTAAAGGGCAGCCTGGCTCATGAATAAAAATAAAAATGAATAAGTAACTATCTACCTATTGTAAAACTTAGGAAGTCAGGACAAAACTGAAAACGAGGACAGCATAAACAAAAAGATATGAAACTACCGAAATCCGCTTGACCGTTGGATTTCCCGGAATTCTGAAATTTCGTTGTTCCCAATCTTTAGAATAAAATATAATCCCAATTCTTTTTATTAAATTTGGGGTTTATACTAGATTTGAAAAATGTCCAGCGTTTCATAAAATAAAATAATGTAAGTTTGATTTATTTGAAAAAATAATGTAATGAATATAAAATATCTTCATTGGAAAATGCATTTGTTTGCCGCTATATCATTTTAAAAACAATTTAATATTTTCGAGACACACATCAAGCATTGAGTTAATATTTCTCATATATTTTTGAAATATGGTATACATTCTTCTAACAGAAAAATGTAATTTGTGTATGCAAAACATTGTAAATGCACAACGCACGAATTTTACATAACAAGTAATTAGTGGCGACCAGGGAAAGGGGGGAAAAAACTGCGGAAATTTTAAAATATTTTCTCCCAATAAGAATTGCGTTACTTACGAATTTTCAAGCCATAAGATTCAAAATCAAAACAAACGAAAGAGGAAGCAAACTTCTAATCGTTGTATTACATTGGTGTTGAAATACATTTCTGAAAAAATTGACAGAAAAAACATTATATATTAAAATTATAAAAATGAACAAAAATGTTCGCATGTTTCAGCAAATAACGGATTTTTACATACTGATAACAATCGGTTAAGAATGGTTTAAATTACAATTTGTGAATTATATGAAAAACAGATTATATACATATTTTACCATATATAAATATAGAGCAATTTAAATATTATATTGAAACTGAAAGCAATTCCACTCAATAAACAGATTTGCATTTAATTAAAACATTCATCAAAAAATATTTTCATTACTTTAAATGTGAGTGTTTTGGCGAAAACCCATTTACTACGGTAAATTGGGCAAAAAATAAAATAATAACGGGAACGTTAGTCCACCCTTAATATTTTTCAAATTAGTCAGTTAATGGCGCCACTAAGTGAATTATGAAGAGGATTTAGCCCTAGCAAAACACTTTGACAAAGAAAAAGAAAAAAAGCTCCACAAGAAGAGAGGTGGAGTTTCTTTACTTTCGCTCAAATGAATCATTATAATGATGCAGAACGGTTTTATGGCTCATTTAAGTGAAAATAAGTTACTTTATCCCAAGTCTTCTCAAAGATGAGTATTTGGAACTTTACATCTAAAATGAGATTAATGAAGAACACATAAACACATAATACACATGGATCCAGATAATGAATGAATTTGGATAATTTGATCTACTATGGTAGGTGAAGATGTTAGCTCATAAATATACATTTAATACATAAAAAATAAGGTACATTACATAAATTCATCTAAGAACATTGTCATGGTTTGTATGAAAAGAGTTTTCATGTGATTATAATCGTCGCATGACGAGAATATAGATTTTTAAAATAGATTGCTAACTGGAAATAGACGCATAGGGAATTTTATTTGGACAGAGAATTTCAATGTCAACAGTTTCGGACAGATTCTCAACACAAATTCCAGAAGTTTCCAAGATTTTTAGGAGCCATGCTAAATTTTTCTAGGAAAGCCAACATTTAGATATTGAATAAATATTATATTTGATCAAATATATACATGTAATTTTAAAGAAATTAATATTTGTTTAAAATCGAAATAATTCGAAAATACATTATTCAATTATATTTTCAAATGATGAATTGTCGAAAAAAAAGGACATTAATAGGTTTCTGGAAAAAACTAGAATATACGGAATGCAATAAAGAATACTTGCCAATGAAACTATCACAAAAGAAATAATATTTGACACTGGAAGTTATCGCACAGAAGCGATCGAAACTGCGGGCCAACTAAAAAGCAACACTTTCAAAGAAAGAAGCATGCAAATCATGTGAAATTTAAAACATGCTTATATGGGGATGAGATACAAATCACCAGCATTGCATACCTCAACGGCCACTGTAATGCAACTTGCAGGCATTATATAAAAGGTGAAAGTGCTGATTTAAAAGTAGTACTTTTTAATAAGCATTTAACATTGCTTCATAGAAGACATCGAGCGCTATTCGAGTAATTTGAGTTCAACGTGGAAGAATAGTAGTCTATCGGGATTCGAATTACTCCTTAGAGAAATCGGAAAATTTATATTGGATGAAATCAAGCAACTGTGATGCAGATCAGTAATTGCTGGATGTAGTACAGAACGGCAGATCGATAGAACTGTTCGCATCTACCTTGTTTGTACCACTGCACGTAATAACAAGCATATAATGCGCATGGCAGTGATGGGTCATTCAGCCACATCACGAACTCTAGCGCAACAGAGTCAGTCAGTTATACAACATTAGGTGTTCGCATGTTCCGTTCCACGTCGTTTGGAATTGAGTTGAATGTTTTCAAGACATTCATTTTTAAGTTTAATTTACTCAAAACCATAGGCGTTTGGGTTACCAATAGTGCGATGAATGGCAAACATGGACAACGGAATAAACTGGTGAATATAGCTTGTATGCAATAGAATGACGGTCGGGTTCGAGTCTACACATACCATGTTGAGAAAATGGTGAACTGTTGTTATGTATCGTCATACTGGTTCTGCATCCGGTAAAATGATTTGGGGGGTAATGGATTTAACTTCCGCATCTCTAGTACGCACTGCTGGTATGCTGAACAGCAAGCGCTACATATCTGAGTAATTAAAGTTTGTGGTCCTCCAGTATCTTCAGGGCTTGTATCAGCCATATTCCAACAGGAGAAACCAGGATTGCACGTGGCATGCAATATTTAAGAATTCTTCATTGCCCATAACATTCAATTGCTTTCTTGGTCAGCTTGTTCTCCCGATATATCGCCAACCGAAAATGTGTGGTCTGTGCTTTCCCAACTGGTTCAGAATACATAATCCGCTGCGACACCATATCAGTTTTGGCAATATAACCACATGAATTGCTATATCCCACGGATACATTCAAAAGTCTGATTCTATGCCAAGGCGAATGGCAGCAGTTATAGCAAACAATGGTGGCTACACTAACAACAGATTTTCTCATCATCCACACTTCACAAACGGTTGTAATTCCAATCATTTGATCTTTGTAAATTAACTGTAAAATAAATTTTGTATTTCTTGGTGTTGCAATTTAAATGGACGACTGGGTAATTAGCTTAATATTTTTAAAGAACTGGTATGTCAACAATGAAGATAGAAATAAAGTGAACAAATCTCAATCTGTATTTCTGACAACTGAACTTAATTGAGCAACAAATGCATAAGAGAACACTATAAAAGTGAGGGAGAAGAACCAGATAAAAATGTTCGAACTGAGAGCAACAAATGCATGGCTTCAATGAATCTTGATAGATTTTTGAATCTCATGGAAGAACATGTTTCAAACGAGGAAAGCATATCTTAAAGGTTGAATACTATTAGATAAAAAAAAAAAAAAAAAGAAAATGAATTGAGATAGATCAGCAGGCTGTATAAAACTTTATCGAGAGAAGGAGCGGAGAATAACAGTGGTATTCAATTAATTCTTGGACAACTTTATAACGAAATGCAACATTTAAAATCACCTTTTTAACTTAATTAGGTACATATATATTGATAACTAAGCATTTTAAAGCATAATGTTTAGTGAATATTTTACTTCTACATTCTTTACTTTTCAAACATTCAATATTAACAGATTTTTATGAATATATTATGGGGAAAAGTCAAGAGCCATCTTTAAGGACAAAACATTTAACAGATTTTTATTAATGTTATAGGAAGTAAATCACAAATACAAAGAGATTTTTATTTTTAGAAAAAAATGTTTATCGAAGTAACTTTTTTTTGTACATGTAGGCTAATTAGTAGCGGAACCTACGGTTTAATAAGGATATCGAACCCATAACTGTTGAATCGAAGGCAAGAACGCTAATTATTCGACTACCAGCACCACTAGAAATAAATGATAAAAAGAAAGACTGCACCATTAAATATATAACTATAACTTTAATGATTACTTATATAGATTTATAAATGCCTTAGAAGCCTACTAATTTGAATGACAGTCGAAAAATTGGAGAAAGCAGAATTTACGGAAGAAGTAATAATAAAGAAAATAATTGAAAAATTTTTTAAAGAACACTCAAAATTTGTGTGTGTGTGTGTATAAGTAAGAAGAAATATTTCATCCTGCAATTTAAAACATATTCTAAGTGTGGGGGAAAAAAAAAGTTTATATTTTGTGGTAATCATAAATAGAAGACGTCATTTTTCTTTCTTATCGTGAATAACAGTCACACAATTAGTTTTATTTTCTCTATGTATCATTAAATTATACATGAAAAAATCGGATATGGTCAGAGACATCAATTAAAGTAAGCTCGGATCAGAAAATTTTTTATAATTTTTCCATATCCGATTATTTTAAGCTTTCATTAATAGGAATGATTCCAAGTTCACAGAAAAGAAAGAGCTTTATTTTAAATTTAATACAACTAATTAATATTAATTATAATCTATAGTTAAATATTAATTTTTTCCCCCGAGCAAGTCAAATTTTTTGGCAAGAATAAAAACCAATTGTAAAATACAATATATATATATATATATATATATATTAAACCATCATACCCATTGGGAAAAGTCTCCTTTCAACGAGTGATAAAAAATAGAATTTCTTAAAATGAACATTACAATTTTTAATCAAACCACTACTGAATGGAGCTTTGATTGGTTAATGAACTTTTTTAATTACTTTTTTTCATGAAAGCGTTAATAACGGTCACTCTTAAAAGGGATTCGAAAGTCTACAAATAATTGCGCTCGCAGTGGAAGTCGAATTCACAAACAATTGACTGAAAATAATTAGTGCTGATCATTAAGGTACCGGATCAAGTAGAGAAGATATAAATGTTGCTCTTTTGCTTTGTGCATGCATTTCTGATAAAATTATTAATCACGATAAAGTTCTTTAAAGGGGGGGGGGGCACGAATAAAGCCCTTAATAAATTAAATATCAATTCAACAACAGAAAGTATTTACTCATAATAAGCCCTTTTATAATATCATTTTATGTAATTCTAGGAACAATAAGGCGCTTAAATTATGTTTACGTACGATGGCACATCAAGTTTTAACAAGCATTAAAATTTGTATTTATAGATAGAATTTTTAATACTTTTATAAGTACATGAATATATGACTTAAAAAATGTTACTAATGTTTCATACAAAAAAAAACTACAAAATACATATTTTAAAGTGCTTCAGCGTGTATCCAAAATTAGATAAACATCAACAAAACTAGGATATTAGTGTCATAGGAACATCACGAAAAGTTCATCCCTTTGTCTTACAGTATACACACAGATATGCATATATAAGTTCACGCAACTTCGCTGGATCATGTGGCATTTCACTTGCCCCAAACGAGCTCCCCGGAATAATGTAGTATTGCAACCAAACAAAGAAAAAATGCTTCGAAACCGCAGCACGCCCAACAAAAACCACAAAACTTGGGCACATTCTATTCGTTTCTGGAGGGGAAAACAAGGTCCAACTAAGCGAGTTGTGAGGTTCCTGACCTTTTATTCCTAGTCCACAGCGGTAGTAATCACTTGATGAACTGCTTCCTCGTATAACAGGCTGCCAATAATCACCTTTAAACAGGAACCTTGAATATTATGTAATAGCAACAAGAAAATTACTAGTCAACTAAAACACCCTTAAAAACAATAGTTTAATGAGATTTAGTCAATTTCCTTTTAGTTTTTGTTTCACTCAAAAAATCACATTAATATTTAAATTGATAATTTATTATTAATGGAGAAGTATCCAGCATCATATACGATATTTCTCAGTTAAGGAAATTATGCCCATCCTTTATGCAAAATGGACCCCCCCCTCCACACACACAACATATACATAAGTATGAGTGACTGACTTCTCATCTAGAATAATTTTATAAAGAGCAAAAACAAAAATTAAAAAAAAATAACCATAATTTCATTTTTATAACATAATTCTAAACAAAAATTAATCAAAAGGAAAGAAAAATACATACAAACATTAAACAAATTTACAGGCTTACTTATAAAAAAAATTGCTTAATTAAAAAAGATAGGGGGGAAAAAACGCAAATATCTATTTTATTTGTGACAATAAATTACGAATATGATTATATGCTTGGGATTCGAAATAGTATAATTAAAAATATAGGTTATGCTAATGAATTTTTCAGAATTTACAGCAGGAATATATTATACAAATTTTGTAAAAATATAGAAGCTTAATTTTAAGAAATCTTAAGTTCAGAGGTAAAAAAAATTGCTTTCCACAATTAATTATATTTGCGCGAGATTACTTCTGTCATCACATTTTATATATAAACAATATGATTATTTTTAGCAGGTATACTTTTATGACAAATTATATTACAATATGATTTATTTTTAATTACCTGTATCAGCAAACGTTATTCCTGATGCATAGGCATAAGAAATGCAAAAAAAAGTTTATGAATTAATGTGAAAAAATATTAATATATGCATCCTTTTTAAATATTTACAGGCGTAACTCTATTTTTTGAATATTTAATCATTAACAGCTGATTTCTTAACTGCATAGTAACGTTGAACAAGGAAACGGAAGTGTTACAGTAACTGTTACTAATATTACTATGTAAGTTTTATAACATAAAGGGCGTATATACTCTAATGTATTAAAAAACTCAACACATAATTTTTATGGGGTGTGGAAAAAAGAAGCAGGTTATGGCACCCTGCTGAAATAAACCAGAAAGGTAATTAAGTTCGATTAGTTCCAACTTTAATATTTGAGGTCAAAAATCAAAGGTGTAACCACAAAGATGTTGCATAAATTCAATTTGTAGTAAATAAAAATTTGCAAGTCGGAAGAAAAACATTAAAAGGCTTCCCTTTGCATATGTCATTACAAACACATAATTCATGGTTTTCACCCGTAAAGATGCAGAGTTTTACGCTTAAAATTACAGACATGAAAATGAAGGATATAATTTATTAAAATGCAGAATTAACTTTTTTTTTTTGATATCAGCAGTTTTGCATGTTTAGTATTTTTTCCG
>JAPDSC010114566.1:0-11278 GCA_026290005.1 Latrodectus geometricus
TTGTAATAGTTCATAGTCCCCTTTCAACCGACTTCGTTTGTTTGCCATTTTATAGTCCCTTTTTACACAGAAGAAAGATAGGCCGAAACTTTCAGTTTAAAGCACATTCAATAAACATTCACAACCAAAAGGGGAAATGAAATTACGAATTGGAACCAGATTCCACTTTGAACTCTCGATATAATTATCTAATATAATTAATAATTATCTCGAGTATAAAAATATAGTCGTAAAGCGATGAATCAACCAAACAACTGAATTCAAATTAAGAAAATGTTATTTATTGTAGCTCTACTATCAATAATTTGACCCTGATGTATGGTTCAAAGTGGATACCAAACCATTGAAGGTATCTATGCCGGAAGTACTGTGGTTCCGCTTGTCCTTTTTGGACCTTGCGCCACAAAACCCAACCAACCAACCGGTACTACTGTTCCATACGTACTGTTCAAATGAAGGTCAAGGACTAAACAATTCAAATTCAGTATAAGTTGAAATGGTGTGAGTAAAGAAAAAAAAATCGAAATTTAAAATTTGTAACTTTTTAATGTCGAAATTGATGTATAAATAATTTTTAAGATCTTAATTTATATGTTTTAATTCTGCAGAAACAGATAATATTTTTATATTCAAGAATAATATTCTAGGTTGAGTACATCTGTTTAGTTAGATGAACCGCAAAACATCTTAGAATTTTCAATACATGAATTAATAGTCAATTGTTTTAACAGTGCTCATAAGAACGCTAATATAAAAATTGGGATTTTGATGCTGAAATTGATTCTTCATAAATAAATGAAACCAACAATCTATTGAACCGAAAATTAGGTGTTTGATTACTCAGCCATTAGATTTATTTGGATTTTTAGGAACCTTTGGTGAAACTTTCTGTCACAAGTTTTCATGCCATAAACAATAATCAATTGTTGATTGGTTATTTATAATTTACAAGTAATATTTTGTAAGTTAAAAAGATTGGCTATTCAATATTTTGAGCAGTCAACCACAAAATTAAGCGAACTTATTAAGTTAGGGATGCTTTCGAAGACTTCAATAATCACAAGGTTATTCTTGATTCCAAGCTCTTCAAAGCAGCATAATCAACGCCCCAGATTGTTTGGCTTCCTTGATTGATTTGTGAGTTCAGGGGAAATTTGTCATATTTTGATAAGTGTTTATCAGCTGAACAATTCAACAATAATTATTATTTCAGTTACCACATGTTTTATGATGTAAAAGTGAGAGTTCAATTTCATTATAATACATTTCCTTAGTTGCCGCTGATACTTTCCAAATCCCCTTAAACCTGATAGTCAATTATTTTTAAATACACATCTTAAACACTGCAAGAGATTGATATCAATAATGATAGATGCAGAATAGCAGAGATGCTGTAGGTCGGTCGTGTAGCCTGTCTCTGTCGTGTTCAAACGATAGCCCGTTTTACAGCTTTACACATATACACACTAGGTATGAGATTCGAATCTGTACACTGCTCACTTGAGGGTCAAAATACTAAACATTAAGCTACCAGTTCGGTCACATTTTTTTTTTTTTTTTTTTTTTTTTTTTTTTTACACGAGGACTAATCCGATTGGAATCTACAGTTTTAAATCAATTAAAAACTAACTATAAATAATAACGTCTAATGTGATGGTTTGTTGGATTTTGTGGCGCAAAGTCCAAAAAGAACAAACTGCGCCAAAAATTAAAACGTCCAAGGTGAGAATTGAAGACACGAACTATTAAACTAATCACACTTCATAAACAACTTAACTGAACATACCAGCTGTTAGAACAATAACTGAACGTTATTGTTCTAACAGCTGGGTTACATTCTTACATTTTGAGATCATTTTAATTTAATAATTCAATTTATAACTTTATGGTCACTTTCTGCATATAAAAATTATTCTTTCACGAGGATCTGTAAAGTGGACTTCAAACCATAATGAATAACAATAATAGAGATGAGAATTGAAATCCCAAACAATGAACCAAATAAAGGCCGCGTTTCAATAATTTATTTAATAATAAGAGGTATGTATCAGTGTTAGAATATAACACAAATTGATTTTAGTATCCTTAAATTTAATTCTATAAAGTACTCAAATTACAAATGTTTTTTGAGCTACATAAAAAACATCGTATTACCATAAGGAAACAACTTAGAATTTTTAATTAGAAAATTGATGCATGCAATAAAATATTTAGAGGAAATTAATTAAATTTATATTAGGTTGGGAAAAAAGTTATCCATTATTTTTTCGGTAGACGTCTGTAGTGATCGCTATCTCGCGAGGTATCTATCAAACAATTTCAGATCTATGCTCGTTGGAAAGGTGACATTTGACACTAAAATATCCTCTTGCGGTTTTTTGTTTGATTAATGCAGTTATGAGTACAAGGTTTTAAAAATAGAAGACAACAAACAGAAAATTCGATACATTTTCGTTTTTCTTTTATAATGACGAAAATGCTAACCAGGTGGCTAAAATTGTGAAAGGTGTTTATCGTCCTATATAAGACTGTAATAACCAGTTACGCACAATTTTGGTTTCGTCGATTCCGTTTGGGTATTTGGATGCTAAAGATGCACCTCGCATGGATACAACATCATCGAGAATGTCTATAAAATATCAAACTTGACAGCATGTCAGCAGCACAAGACCAAAAAATCTACATGAAAACTGTTTTAAACCTTTTTACAAAGCGAATCTGAAAGAAGTTACAAAAAGTTCACGTAAAAATAATGGATTTCTTTTTCCCAAAATAATATTATCTAAACGAAGTTTTTTAAACTCTAATATATAATTTGATTTTAAACTCAAATAATATAAAATTTCGAATGGATATTCGATCTATATTTCCTTTTCTCTCTTACTAAAATAATTAAATTTTAAGAAAATAAAATTTTAAATATTAAAAATATAAAATTTATCTGTTGAATATATAAATAATTTAGTCACATCAAAAAATGGCTTCTAATGCCAAACTGATTTATTTGGGTAGTGTACAAAGTTTATTTGAGAAATAACTAAATAAGACAACGAGATTTTAAATAAATAATAAAAAAATTATTATTTTTTCAACGAATATCAACTATCCACTAATTTATTTTCATACAAAAAATTTATATAAATCATCCCTTTTTCTGAATACATATAAATTTATAAAAAATTTTTCACAAAAAGTTTGAGAACAAATTATTTCCACTAAAATTTTGCAATATGAATTTAGAAATTAAATTTGTTAATAATCCATAATATCCAAATAATCTTACAATCAAAATAATCTCTCTCTCATTCTTTTTATGAAATCACATAATACACTCAGTTTTGAAGAAAAAAAAACTATAGTTAAAGACTAATAATAAATATTAATATTATAAATCAAATAAATAATTATATGATTATAAGTACTTTTTTGTTACAATTTAATGAAGATTATTTTAATGAGTTCAATCGAATAAGAATCATAAATTAAATTAACTAAAATTGCATAAGATTATTAATAAAAATAAACGTCAAAATAACGAGAAATTAGGATATTTGATATATTTAAAAGAAATTGAATTTATAAAATATTTGATTAATTTATATTAACTTATTATATTATAAAGCACATTCTTGGTAACAGAGAAGAGCATCAATTAAAAATATTAAATTTTATAAGAATTTTGTTTTTATAAAAAAAATTTTTTTTACGTAGAAAACAAATGTATAAATCAATACTGTACATGCTTGGTGAAGATAACGAGAAGCAGATAAGTTATTTTGGAAGTTCGTTTTGTTTTTAATGTTAGCTGGTAGATGGCGCCAGCTGTTAATGAACTTTAATAACTTTCCATGAATTGTGAATTTAATGATAATACTTACTTTTTTTAATGTTTGTGTAGTTTTTACAATATTTTCAAATAAAACTAAATAGATTGGCTCATTTACATTGATGCAGACTAGATATTTTTTTTTAAATTACTGGAATTATATATTACTTTGAATAGGAAAATGAGTAAAATATTGAGGAAATTTAATTCATACTAGAAAAAGTATCTTTTGACAGCACCTTTTGTTTTAATATTTAATTCATTAATATTTTCCATTCAGAATAAATAAATAAAAAATAAAAATATATTAAATAGGTATGTCAAGAATAGATGAAATTTTTTGCTTTAAGCAAAGAAATTTGTTAATCAAAAATTGAGAAAATTTATTTAAAACCACAAAACTGTTTATTAGTTTATAATATATCAATCTAAATAAAATTGGAAGAATTTTTAACTATTGACATTAAAAAATATTAATTGTTTTCATGTGTATAAAGTTATAAAACTAAAAATGCGATGTATAAAAAAATATGAGAATATCCATTTGTGTGTGAAAGATCTTTTCAAATGAACAGCTTAATGTTAACTGGTATACAAATGGTCAAAATATTTCAAATGCATTTATATTTAATTTAAAGAAGAAGAAACTCCATTTGAGATTTTTTGCTGGATTCTGAAATGCTACATGAGAAAGAATTAATGATTTTTCAGAAAAGCAGATATCAATTAATTAAGAAATCCAAGTAAGTTTCGAGCATGCTATTACAGTTGCAACAAATATAGCAATTTTTTTTTTCATAACACAATCTAAGATATAATATATCAGGAAAACCATTCATACTTTTTGAGTCACAGTTTTGTATAGCATTTGGTATAAAATAATAAATAAAGCACATTAATATGCATTTTTGTTTCTATTCAGATATTTAATTGAGCCACTAATGTAAAATAATTTGTTTCTACATTTCAATTTATATGAATCTTTTTCACAATTATATGCACATCTCTTTAGCTTATTTATAATATTATATGATGTTAGATTAATACCTCTACCCCAGCAAAATATCTAGGATCAATTTTTTAGGATAATAAATGGGGATTACTTTATTTTTGTATTATTAGCTGATTTATCAGATATCACTTATTTCCATGCTTTAAGATATTTAAAATTTTATTTTATTTTTCGGAGCTGCAAATATTCATGTGCAATTTTAGATAATTAGAATATATGAGTCAAATTGGCCTAGTAGTAGAACTGTGATTTTTAGAACTGCAAGACCCGAGTTCAATACCAACAACTGTTGAACAACAGGATGGTTGCTTTTCTGCGTGCATGGCTGTCAAGGTGAGTAATTGGGAGTTTTCTCTCTGGTGATATGATTCACTATCTATTAAAAATCCTATTGGAAAGCAAATAGGCTGTAAATCCTTCAGAAAAGCTTTCAACAGTTAGGTTGCTTACTGTGCAGTGTCAAAAAAGAATTATAATGCATTTTGAATAAAAGTTTTAAAATAACACAAAATATTTTTTCAGCTGGAATTTAAATACGAAAAATCCATTAAAAAAAATGAAAGTAAACATATAATAGAAAAAATTGTATTAAATATTGATTTACAAGTCATAAAAATTAATAAAATATGTATTTAAAAAGATTATATTATATTGTTATATTTTTGTACATGTTATTACAAGAATTCAAATGCCGCAAACCAAATTCCTATATGTCCCATTAATGGCAGACTGTAATATATTAAAAGCCTTTTTCAGAATTAAAAAAAATATACATCCATCAATAAACTAATAGTGATTTTCCATTTATAAAAGTTTTTAGAAATTTAAAATTAAATAAAAATGTTTCCACGTGTTATATTTTGCAGTTATTTTAAAACTCAAAGTTGCAAGAAAAATTATTTATTGTTTGTTGTTCTAATGAAAAAATTTTCTTCCACACAGTGTGCATATTTTGATTTGAACATGCGCATTGTGTGGAAGAAATAAAGTGAATACATTTCACTTTATTTTACAATTAATTTCATTGAATACATTGAATGAAAGTGAATACATTTCAACAGTTGATCAAGTTAAAAATATCTCATTTATACAATTTAATTTTCAAGTAAATAGTTTAATAAAATATGCCAAAAGTACAATTTTTTTTAGAAACATCTCCATTTATATTTTAGAAATTTTATGTCTTTTAATTACCTTTTACTTGACATTTTAATACCAATTATTTAAAGCATAATAAAAAAAATAAAAGTAATAAATAATAAATTATTAGTAAAAGTATTTAAATAATTGAATCAAAGCAATAATTATTTAAATACTCTTAATAATAAAAAGTGTTTAAATTATTATTATTGCTTTTATTCACTTATTTAAATACTTGTACTAGCAATTTATTTCTTTTATTTTAAGATTTTAATACTTATTCATTATAACATTCTAATAACATCAATTATTATTGTTAAATTATTTTAAATCATCTCCTTGTTAAATCCCCATTAAGCAGAAAATGACTGATTCCAGAGCAAATGTGAATGGAACTCATTTTAACCTATTGTTATCATACATATAATCATATGACCATTAATAAAGTTACAATTCCTAAATGTACTATCATAAGAAATCAAGTGATGGTCATTGGAGGATGTTCATATAATGTATAGTTACAAGTCTTATATAATTATCAATTAAGATTAATCTTGTGAACAAGCAATGTTCAGTTACATCTACAAGTGTTAAGATGTGAATACACTCTAGTACTTCATAAATTTTACATCATACTATTCTCATTTAAAAAATTTATTTTATTTTCTCTTGAATCAGAATGGATGTGCCAGTTAATAATATTTCTTGATACATTAAAACTCAACTACACAGAATAGAATGAAACTTATATAACGATTTTAGTCTTTGACTAAGTTAAAAAAAAATTGTGTGTTTTCTTTTTTAACTCTGATTTCAGTGTATTTTTATTTTATTTTCAATGGCGTAAGAAAATGACAAACTCTTATTAGGAACAATGAACATAAAAGTGAACACTATAAAGTCAATATCTCATTAGCACAGTAACGCTTCACCTCAGAGTGTCCACACAGATCAGAGCATTTTCAATAGAAGGTACCAGTCCATAAGTTCATTTTTCAGACATAATGGGCAATTTGGATCAGTGAAGATTCCAATGCAGCAAAGGTGGTCTGCCAGGCAGTCATGGTCCACTGCACCAAATTCCACTACAGCTTTAGACTCACGAGTATGGGCTGGCTTGCAGTTGTGCTGCATGTCAAAGGTGGTAGATCTCTTAGCCGTCGAGATGTTGTAATTAATTTAAATGCTAATTAATACAGATTTAAACACACTGAAATTTGTTTGCGCATTTCATTTTGGAACTCTGCTTGCTTCAAAAATGGAGGCTTATAATTATCCCCTTTAAAAATTGCAATCCCTGTGTAACAACAGGGAATAATATAAAAATATGTACAGCATATGATATTCATTTCAAACCATAGTTTTTCAAGGTAATTTAAAAGTAATAGGAACAATGACAATTACTATATTGTTTTCGATTTTTGAAAAAGAAGTGTCTTCAACAACTGCAGAGAAAGTATTTTGGTTTTCCAAACATACTGCTGATCAAAAATGTATTGCAAGGAGAATGAAAGAAATCCAGACTTCAATATTTATTAATAGGAATTTTCAACTGCTCCATACTACATTTGATTGTTAATTTTTTTTTGCAGATCTATGTGTGAGATCTTATTTCATGGTGGAAAACATTTTCAATAAATCTAAGTAAATAATAAATATCAGCAAAAAACATCAAAAATCATTATTTTCGCAAATTGCAATTTTTTACAAAAATTGAATACACGATTTCTTATTGAACCCTATGGTGAACATACCACAATAATGTGATCAAAATTATATTTACAATTTCCTCACACTATGTAAATACTGCATAAAAAATTTTTTATCTTTTCAATTGGAGAAAACTAAAAAAAATTATTCATTAATGAAATAGTTAAATAAAATTGAATTAGTACATTAAAGTGAACACTCACATGCAGATTTGGGCGAGAATTTCTCTCTTTGAGCAGCACATACAGCAAGAAGTCGATACCCAAGGTCCAAGTCAAATCCTGGCTGTTGAGAAACTTGGCTGATCACCTGGAAAACAATATGTTAAAATTAAATTAAAATAAAATACTGAATGGGAAATTTTAAAAATTAAAACAGTTTTTACAAGCTTTTAAATTTATTTTTAAAAAAGCCCAATAAATTATGCTCTTTGAAACTCAAAATAACATTCTAAAGATCTCATGGTTTAAGTTAACAGAAAAAAATGAAAAAAAATTAATGGTTAATATATATTATGCCACACTATTCTTAGTGTACATGAATTAGATACTATTAATGTTCATATACAAATGCATTCTTATAAACTGTCATAATACATATTTGCTTAGCAATAGAAACAGTCATATATACATGTACACTATGCACTAAAAACATTCATATAAATATGTATTACACATTATGAATGTTCATATATTATATATTACGGATCATGAACATTCACATTTGCGTATAAAATATTAACGATATCCACTTATGTTTGAATTAAATATTATAAACTTTCACATGTCTAAATATTATGCGTAATGAGCATTTACTTTCATATTTACTGTATATTCTGAATGCACATACAAATAAAATCAAAACTTAAATAATCCTTATTTATGAGTATAATGTAATTAAATTGATGGCTGTAATTGCATTGTATTTGTATCATAAAGAGAAATATTAAAAATTAATTCATGGATATTTTGAAACAAAAGCAACACACACAATAAATAAAGACAATACTTTTGCTACAAAATACATAAATCATTTACCATACATTTGTTGTTACAATATATTAAGAAAATTTGCAACTTGGAGATGAAAATACTATAAAAACTTGAAAATATTTTATATATTTTAAGAAAAATTTTATGTTTTATCAATTAAATTTCAGGATTTGCCTAAAAATATAATCAATATTCAAATATCTATAGAATGTTAATACTTTAAATCCAACATCCTTGCAACTTTATTACATATTTAAATCTAAGTACTAATGTAAAATTTAAGAAATGAAAAAATTAGAATGAAATAGCATCAAAATGTTATAAAAATGTTATATACATTGTAATGTACATAAATTGTAAAGATCCCAAAATTTTGCAATGCAAAGTAAATGTTCCATGTGCACATGAATTGAGTATTTTAATGTTTATTGCATATAAATTTTGCATAATAAATGTTCACATATATTAAGTATAAACTTAATGACTAAATATTGAAGAATATTTACAGTAAGATTATTAAGCAATATTTAATTTATGAAGGTAAAGAAAAAACATCTGTGTAAAACTTTGAATTCAATTTATATTTGTTTCTCTTCCAATTTTCAACTGTTTCAATCTCTTAATTTACAAAGCATACATCTATGAAAAATGGATTTAGTTTAATAAATCTTTTTTTTTTTTTTTTTTTTTTTTTGGAGAAGAAGGTTGATTTAAATAAGAGTTAAAATATTTAAAGTGTATTTTTTTTTAAACTATTATAACATCCATATCCAAATTGGGCATGAAACTATTTCGTTTATTTTAAATTTTCATTAAAAAAAATTATAGTATTCTTTTTAGTTAAGATTAACTTATTTTCCATCATAAAAGGTAAATATCTTTTGGTTAGAGCATCTAAAACATCTGATATATCAGAAGAGATTTAATATTGCTTTTGACTAGAACCTTATATTTAAATTTCAAAAATTATCTCAAAAGGTTGTGTTAGAATTTGAAGATAATGTAAACTGGATTCATATTCGAGATTGCAATTACCAACTTTTAATTTAAAAAGTTTACAGAAATTTAAATCTTACTCATTGAGACACTATTTAAAAATATCAAACTTTGTCTGAAAAATGTATAAAAGAATATAGTAATAAAATAACGTAGCTCTATTTATTAAAATATCAAAATATAACTGATTCCTTCATAATTGATAAAGTGAATAAATTAAATATAAATAAAGAGTACATATAGATATGTCTCGAGACTCAATCAAAAAATTAAAAGTTTCTATTGACTTGAATGAGATGCATTCAAATCATGAAAACCACACTTCAAATTTTATTAGGAAAAACATCAGTAAAATAATAAATTGTAGAGTTATGCAGAATTTTAAACTTTTCAGTGAATTCAATAAATTTTATAAAAGGATGGTGTCATCTGAAAAAACCAGAGATTGTTTTAAAAATAATTCATGCAATAATATTTTAAAGCCGTTTTAATTTTTTTCTTCTACTGCAAAAAAATGATAGTTAATTTATAAATTTATTTTTTTATTTCCAAAAAAGTGCTTTTACAAACAGACATGGAAAAATTCAACAGCTTCAGAAAAAAACATAAAATTCTAAAATTGACAAATCTCAAACCAAGAAAATACAAGTTGGTATTGTTGAGAAAAATCTATCCCAGATATGAAAAATCAATTATATTGAAATTAAAAGTAGGTGGTAAAGAAAATAAATTTCCTAAGATAGATCATGGTCAGCCTTCTGGTGAGACAATTGAAGCTATAGATGCTGAAAAACATCAAAAAAACAAAGGAAACAATAATTTTTTAGGCAAACTAAATTCTTTAACTCAGATTAATCAAAATTAACTTTCACATTTTTAATTTAATTTGATTTTATTTTCTAATTTCTTTGATAAAAAAGGAGGGAGAATAAGAATTTTGAAAAATAACACTTTTTATTGTTTTCTTTTTAGTATTTAATTATAATCTTATCTAAAATATTGCATTCAGAGAATAAGTTATAAATACCAGTGTGTTAGTACAGGTATTTTTACAGTACTATTAAGCATATATAAAAGCATTTACTAATAATAAACTATTTTAATAATAAACATTGAAATTCATGTAAAATAAAATTTATTCTATTTAGTACCGTTAAATTAGTTTATTCTATTTAGTACAGTTAGTTAGTACAATTTGAATAATCATCATCTCACCGTAAGGCATCCAATAAGATTTTGCTCAAAAACATTTTGGAAGGCCCTAGGGTCACCACACCACTCTAAGAGTTCCCTGGCTGCACCTTGAAAAGCATTCGGTGAACTCAGTGCCTGAAAATAAAACAAAACAAAATTAATATTCCTCATAACATTTACATGCTTAAAGAAAAGCTAAAAGAAACTATAGATTGATCACAACAGTTTGAGCTATGATTCCCAGAAAGTTGAACAATTAGTGCTCTAGAATTAAGTCCAACAATTCTTTGGTATGGAAATTTATTGTTGAATGGAATCAGTTTTGAATTGTAGATCCTAGTCCAAAATATTGCAGTATATCATATATATATATATATATATATATATATATATATATATATATATATA
>JAPDSC010114570.1:12670-43978 GCA_026290005.1 Latrodectus geometricus
ATGTATAAAACATGTATGTATGTTTTTTATTTCATTAAAATATTTTGTCTCAAAACCCCGAAGTTCTTTTATAGACACCCTGTATAATGATCACACCCACAAAAACATTATTTTTCGCAATTTATGAATGTTTACCTTGTTATGCATGTTTTGCAAAATCGATATTATCACAAAAATCAATGAAAACAATTTCGAGTAAATTATTCTCTACTGATTTTAACACTAGCAGTAACTTGTTGTAAACTTCAGTCTTGTTAGCTGTTAATTTGCTTGTTCTGTAGACAGTCTCTGCATTAAGTTTTTTCTTATTTGATATGAAAAAGTTCGTTTACATTTATTATATCTTCATCCGATAGTTTTTACATACAAATTACATCTGACTCTGCATTAAAAAATTCTGAAATGAAATTTCAAACTGCTTTACGTTTCTTTGTCGAAATTCAAAGATGAGTCTTCACTCAAGTCGTCGAGAAAAAGGTTATTGTTTTTCTTCAGTTGCTATAGTAATAAAGCCTGCATATTAAAATGACCTAAATATATAGAACTTTCTATATTACTCCAAATATTGGTTGATAAGCGTATTGTGCCTGAACATCCATTTTATAAGGTAATTCTAAATCATAATTACTCCTTGTGAAATTATCATACCATAATTACGTTTGAAATTATTAATTATAATCTCATGCATGGACTGTAAGATGGAAGTTGGGTTAAACAGAATAAATTACACGCAGATTGTTTATAAAAATCCGATATTTCGAAGGGCTAACGATTTTCCTATGAAAACGTTGATCAAGTTTCTTAACCACATAAAAAAAATATGATAATACTTTATAAAAAAAGAATTCAAATGAAAGATGCATGAAAATATGTTCACAAAAAATAGAGATTTTCCAAAATTTTGATTCGTAAAAGAGAATTAAAATTATATGTCTGAGACCATGTTGGGGAGCAGCTGCTAGATCATAAAACATGTTCATAAATTAGAATTTCGTAAAAATGAGTATCAACTGTGTAAACTTTTTTTTTTTCAAAAAAAAAATTAAAAAAAAAAGAAAAGAAAAAAAAGCAGTCAATACCAAATAAGTTCTAAAATTTACAATCTTAGGCTGTCGTAACCATCTGCACTTACTCCATCCTGGTTTCTCATTTATTTGTAAAAAAAAAAACATCACTAATGATATTAGCTTTATATCGTTGTCTAGGTAAAACTAGGTAAAATGAAGATAAACCTGAAAAAAACCAAAATACAAAAGCTAAAAAAAATTTAATGTGGTATATAATACTTGAAAAATCTTTTAAATGGAAAGTTTTTAAATATTGAAATCGAGACACTTTTCATACGCATTCTAATGCATTTCCTGCTCTCCCATATTTGGAAAAGCCTAAATCCATTCGCTGAAGAGGATAAAACACTGCCTTTTTCAAAAATTGAAAAAAAAGTACTAAGTTCATTATTTAAAAAAAAAAAAAATTGTGTGAGAATTTAGAAAAAAGAGGCATTCATTACTATAAATATCTTTCCCCTCTACACACAATAATAACTCATACAAATTTTAAAAGTGGAAAATCGCGCTTTTTAAAATTATCATGTACATGATAATTTTAATAAGCGCGAGTCAGCATAACACATACGTATGTGTTACCGCTGACGACTATATGATATATACATTATCATGGAAAATTAAAAGCAGATTCACTTAATTTAAGTGCTTCTTTCTTGGAATACTTAGTTGAAGTGTTTCGCTTTTTGCGAAGCGGAATATTATGTTGCTTAAATTAATGACATTGTTGTATAAGCAATTTTACAGGGAATTTGCAAATGTATCAATTATGTTTTAAATTAATTAAAAATGTTGTAGTCCAAATTTCTAAAAAAAACCATTTTTTATTTTAAACTAATTAGAGATCAGCATTCTGATATAAATTTCATTATATTCCTTATAACCGATCTTACTCAACCCAAAACAAAATTTTAGCAGACAAACAATATGAGGATTTCTTTTATAAAGATTTGTTGTCTGAAATATGTCTTTAAATATGATTTATTTATATCATTAATTTTCGAGATCCACTCTTTTTTAAGCATTTAAAACAAATTTATTTAAAATTTGGGAACTGTCATTACATTCAAATTATATTAAATAAAAATAAAAATACAGAAATTTTCTTAAATAAGTACATTTGCGTACATTCTTTTATATTGCCTCCTTTTATATGCAATAAATGATGCTTTAAATCAATTTTAAAAAGAACCTATATTTGAAAAGTATTTAATAGAAAATTGCAAATGCAAATTTGAAAGTCAATTCAAATTTTCATAATACATAATTTCATTTTTCAAACTCATATTTTAAATATATAAGTAATATATTTCAAATATAACAAAAAATGAGACAATAGATGATTAAAATATTTCCGATTCAAGCAGTTATATAATGTGTATTTAAAAAATAACTTATTTTTTAAAAGTATTATTTAAAAGTGCGCAACAGTTTAAATATGGTATATTACTTAGAATTTATAAAATATCAAGCTGTCACTTTAAACTGATTTTAAAATACCGTAGTAGCTTTGAAAAAGTTAAGAATAAGAATTTGATAAACCTCATGATCTAACCTAGTAGGCTGAAATCGATATCTCAATTTCATTAATTCAATTATTATACTAAGCAGAAAATGTTTTTTCTTGATTTTACTCTTTTTTGCTCTAATTTGGTTTAAAGAATGTGATTGCAACTTCGTTTATAATGAAGTACAATATTATTGCAAAAAAATTTAAGAAAAAAAATTTTTTTATGGCTCTGCTGGTGACACAGCCTGAATGTAAATAATAACGATAATTGTAGAAGAAGATAACTCGTTGTGACGACGCCATTCATCGTTTTGTTGTGTACTGATTAGGATGCGTGATTCTTGTTGTAAAATTAGAAACATTTGGAAAATATTTGTGAATATCAGTATATAAATATCAAAAACTAAGAAAATGAGTTTGAGTTATGTTCAAGTGGCTGAAGATGAAGGTGAGGAACCCATAGAGGTTCCTTGTGAGGAAGATGGAACTTTGTTATTAAGTACTTTGACTGCGCAATTTCCTGGAACTTGTGGATTAAAATACAGAAATATTGCGACTGGAACTATGAGAGGAGTTAGAGTCACAGATGGAAAATTGCTTCCTCCAGCAACAAGTGGTTGGGGAAATTCCTTGTATGTGTGTGTGTTTCCTAAAGGTAAATAAACATCATCGGGCATCCTCCTTACTTAAGAAACTTAGGCTTAATATTTATCTAATTACCTTGATCTCTTTCGATCTTGCGCAATTATTAATTTAGTGACTAGTGATTCAACATAATAATTGTATGTTATAGCTTAAAATATATTTATCTGTTTGGAATGTCTAATTCTATACCTTCAGGAACACAATATGTTTGTAAACAAAAGCGTTGGTTAGTGTATCATACAGATATGTGTCGATATAATATGTTTATTTATAATCTTATTTTGTATATTGAAAACTTAAGGTCATTACAGATGAGATGAAGAAAGGAAATTACCTGAATTATTGTTACAATTTTGGGTAAAATTAAACATTAGGGTGCCCCTTGGCAAAGTTGGCGATTTTTTTTATGCAATTCCTGTTCGCGACGGTCAGAGTGCTACCAGGTATGGTGATCAAAATATAATAATAAAAAATATAATGGATAATAATATATATATAAAATATATCAAAATATAATAATATTAGTGATGACAATATAAGCAAACTTAATAAACCAAATAAAATGCATTTTAAATAATAACAAAAATTAAGGGTAAAACTATATTTTAGGGTGTTCCCTTGGCAAACTTGGTGATTTTGGTTTGTGTATCGATTTTTATTACCACAGAACAATCTGGCCGTTTTAAAAGATCTTACATATTCCAATAATCGTTCAAAAATAACTCAACATCAGTTGAATTTTCAAAATTTTAAAAACAATAAACCAAAGTCCGTTAAACATTCAATAATAACGCAACATGCTTTGAAAATACAAGGCAACGTGCATTAATTGCATGTTGCGTTGAATTTTTAAATTTCAACAAATGATAAACCAATCAGAGCCTCGACTGATTCTAAACCTATCAGAACACGATTTGGTTTTGCCCAACTTGGCAAGAATTAAAGAGGCACCCTAATGTATAGTCCAGAGGTGGCCAAGACGTCGACCACAAAGACATTTTAGGTAGTCCACGCGTCCATCCCGATAATGACCTTGGATATTAACAATTTAACTTATGACATAGTATTCATGAATTATTTAGAATATAAATTTACTACATTCTGCTCTTTAAGACTCAAAACAAATTGTGCAAATATTTATGATTTAAAGATTTATGATTAAAGGTTTACGATTTATAAAACCTAAAACTCGGACATGATGAGCACAATTAAAACATTAAAAAAAATCTATTGAAAGGTATGCATCTCAATTAAGCGTTAATCTGCGCTTTAAGTCCCCTACTCTGCCAACTTGGCGATAAATGCACCAAGTGTTGTAAACCGGACGTTTTTTTTATCCCTAATTAGCTCTTTATGGCAAACTCCGGAGGAAATAATTTGAAGCGCTTTTTCGCGCATGCTCATTAATTGGTTTTTTCTTTTAGCATTTTCATTGGTCGTTAATTAGTGACACTTTGAAAAATTGGTCATTTTCATTGGTTTCTAATTGCTCTTGAAAATTGTTAAAAATCGTATTCCATTATTGCCATGGCAATAGCATGTTTGAAAACGCGCCAAGTACGGGATCCACAGCACACTTTTGCCAAGTTGGCAGAGTAGGGGACCTAAAGTGCATTTTCACCCAATTAAGAAAACATGAATTGAGAAACTTTAAAAACGTGGAGAAAGAGTGCATCCATAATCCAAACTGAGACTTCAAAGATTTCACTTAATACTTGTTTTGTTTGAAAAATTTGAAAGAAGATTCGCTGACTTAATTAGGTTGAAAGAAATACTCAATTTTATGATATTTCTATTTAATGAAAATGTCAACATTGATGGAGTATCTGAAAAAAATGGGACATTTAATAGATATCACATCAGTCACGGTCAAGGAAAAAATTATTAAATTAAGATGCGATATATTTCTTAAATCCAGAGCATATTTAGCGATACTCATTTTTGGAAATTAATTTCCGAGGAAACGTTTCCAAATATTTACAAATTGATTTTGTATTTGAAACCATACTTTGGATTGAGGTATCTTTGCGAATCTGCTTTTTCAACCATGAACAAAAAACAAACATTGGTGGCATTTAACAGATGAACATTTAATTTCGTGTTTATGCATTGCAATAAGCTTGTACCTGCCACAATATGATAAACTTGTCGCAAATATACAATGCCAAATTTCAACTAAACGAAGTGAATAGGATGGTCAGTTTTTGATATATGAATACTTCGATTATTTTCATCAATAAATTTTTATTTTGTAAATGTTAATATTAAGTTTTTTTTGGAAAATTACATAAGTTACCAATTTTTCTTGTTACCAAAAATAAATATGTACATTAATTTAACTCTGTTATTGGTAGACCGCCTTTGATTTTTTAAATATAGAGTAGACCCCGAATCCGAAAAGTTTGGCCACCCCTGGTATAGTCTAATCCAATTTAGAAATTTGAAAGATTTCAATTTATTGCTATTAACATGTAAATATTTGCAATATTTTAGATAAGAAGAAAATTAGGTTAGCCTATACTTGAGGGTGCCCCATGATTCTCGCCAAGTTGTTTTATACATTTTATTTGGTTTATTAAGTTTGCTTATATTGTCTTCATTGCAATTTCATTATGTTTTGTTCACAATACCTATTTGTGTGGTATTCAGCGCAAACATGAATTGTTCCAACCAAAAATTGCCAAGGGTGCACCACAAATATAGTTTTACCAAAAATTATCATAGAATTCATTGCAGTAGGGAAGTAATTTAGAGTTTACACAACATTGAAATTCATGTAATAAAATGACGGTTGGCTTTTAATAGGTAGCTAATAAATAAGATTTTTTTATACATTAATATTATTGTATATTTTCTTTTTTGTTTGGTGATTTGGAAAATAATTTTACCAATGATCCCTTGAAACATTATAGTACTAAAGAAATTTTAATTTAAAATTCTAAGGAAAATTATGCGCATATTTTTTATCATTCAACTATTTTGTTAAAATGTATTTCTCTTTAAGCAAGCATGTAAATTTACTTCTACTTTATTTTCATGTATAAATATATTAATGAAATAATAATTCTAGGTGTTTTATTTATTATTTAAGTTTTTTCCTTAAAAGGTGTAGTTTCTAATATTCAAGTAAATGTTTGAGCTAAAGTGATTCTAATTATTTCTAAATCTTTTTACCAATTTAAGAAGTTGTGTTACTTTTCCATTTCAGGGATAGAAAACTGTAGCTAACATCCAGCAAACTCAAAATATCACCATGCTTGTAATTTAATATTGTCCACATTTCATGAAATAGTACTTCTTGGTAACCCTACAAAAATTACTTTGGTAAAATCCTGGGAGCCAGTTGAGTTTCAATTTTAATTCCAAAGGTCACTCTAAATTACATAAATTCACATAATATCTGTTTTTCAGAATCCTAATTGCACTCAAGCTTAAACATTATGTAATTCAATCTTGTGCTTGTACTTACTACAGAAGTTTCATAATTCTAATAACTAGAAACTAAATTTCCAAAGATTGCATGTTAAAAAAACAAATATAAACTATATATTCTGTAGCCTTAAGCAGGACATAATAAGGCAATAGAGCTAAATCTACACCATAAATTTACATTTTTATGAAAATTTAAATTTTAATTAATTGAGCCATAGCGAACATCTTATAAAATATTAATGTTATGCAGTGTACCAATGATACAACTGGGCAATAAAACTAAATGGATAATATAAATGAACACTTTTATAAAAACACATATTCCAATTAATCAAGTAGTGGCTCCACTTTAAAAACATAAGTGTAATACTGTCTACCCTGAGCACAGGCAGTAAAGGTAAATATTTAATGTGAATGCCATACATTTTTATGAAAACTCATATTTATGTTAACCACACAATGGATTAGCCACACAAATGCCATTTTCTGGGTTGGTATAAATACAAGATTAAAAAACTTTGGATTAAAGGCAATCTGAACATAGAGAGAACTGGGCAATAAAGCTAAATCAATAATTTAATTGACACTTTATGAAAATTCAAGATTAAGCATTGCAATTCACAATAAACCTAATATATATCAAATCTTTTTACTTAATACTCAATGAATTACAAAAATTATAACATACAATAGCAATTTTAATTAAATAATACCTAAAAATTACTCACTTTTCATCACTTGTAGAGTTTAAAAAATGTAAATTCAATTTTTACCACTATTTATACCTTACTTACTTCCTATTAAAATTCAAAATTTTCAATTTGATATTCACTTTCAAAACAATATAACAAAAATGTGTCATAATGAAATATTTAAATTTCAACAATAAATGGAAAATGCTTCAAAGGTTACTAAAACTCCAAATTTCAATCATGCTCACATATGTTTTCATCATAAAATCACAAGAACAATATGTTCTATATATTTGTAGTAGTAGTTTTTTTTTAGTTTTTGAAAATAGTAGTTTTACAAATATTTGCTTAAAAAAATATTTTTCGAAAAACTGAATTTTATGGAATACATTAAAATATTAATGTGTTCCTTCTGTTTTCATTTTAAATGAATTTAACTTTATAAGTAATTTGTTAGTTATAAAAGCTTGTTACTTAGTTTGAAATTTTTTCCGTCAGTGACAGAAAACAAAAGAAAATCTTGTGATCAACTTGAAAATAGTTCAGCTAAGACCAAAAGGATGGAAACAAAACATAAATGTTCAGACCTGATTGTATTGGGCTTACCATGGAAAACTACTGAACAAGAACTTCGCCAGTATTTTGAATCATTTGGTGAAGTTTTAATGGCACAAGTATGTATTATAATTGGAATCTTATTTTGGTAATTTGTAGAAATGAATATTAGATATTTTTAGATATAAAATATAAATTACTGATCCTGGAAATTTGATTTGAATTTTATTAAGTTCTCAGAAGTAAATGAAATACCTGTATTTTTTTTATTTACTTATTTGTTTTTTTTTTTTTTTTTTTTTTTTTCCCAAATTTAAGAATTTTTATTAATAAAAAGTAATGGAAGACTTAATATAAAATTAACTGTGCTTAAATTAATCTTAAGTAATAATAAGTGTTATTTCATTAATACTTACAATTATGTACCCCTTTTATTTTATTCTATTACTCAATCACATGAATTAATAATCCACGCTTTGTTAGGTGAATTATACCTTTCGTAAATTTTGTATGAATAGGAGTTATCAGTATTCTTTTTCATGGTTAAAATTTATGTCTCATTCATTGTATTAAAATAATGATTACTTGATGGTATATTTTCTAGAAGATTTTTCCCTTGAATCACACAAATCCAGATATGATTTTTAGAAATAGTTTTATTGAAGTAATTCTGCATAAATTTATGTTACTTGTAATTATAACATTGCATAATTATTTTATGAAATTTTGCAAGTTTAAGGAAACTATCATTACTTAAAAAAGATAATTTTTGATATGCTTAAATATAAATTTTTCAAAATTGTACAAAAAATCTTAATATGTTGATATTTCTGGTGTTTCATATGAACTTATCTAATGTTGAGCTTATTTTAACTTTTCAAGAAATTATTAAGATAAATGCTTTGGGGTGTTGATATTTATATCAAAGGACTTCCATTTCCATGTTGACTTGATATTTATATTTTATTCACCAAACTTATATGTTTAATGAAGATAACATAAGCATTAACATTTTGTTATTTATGTTTTAAAATACTTACATAAAAAATGTCAGTAAATTTACAGATTCCACTGCTTTTGAACATTCATACAATCCATAAAAAATATGTGTAATATTTGTTTTTAAAAAAGCCATTTGTAATTATCAAAATTGTTACATACAGGTTAAGAAGGATCCTAAAACCGGTCAGTCAAAAGGATTTGGTTTCATACGTTTCAGCAATTATGAATCTCAAGCTCGAGCGTTATCAAAAAGGCATTTGATTGATGGGCGATGGTGTGATGTGAGAATTCCAAACTCAAAAGTAAATTTAACTAAATATTTGAAAAAAAATACTTGATGAAGATATATATGTATTATTGAAACATGGTTAATAAGTCAATATAGGAAAGATTGTAAATCTTAGTTACCATTAGTCTATCTTATTGTTTTGTTTAAATTTTATGTATCCATATTTGAGTTATAACTCAGTGTTATTATTTAAAATATATGAATAGCAAGTAGTTATGGCTGTAATTTATAATACAAGCTAATAATCTACTTTTAAGGATTTTTAATTCATAGTAATTGTAGAATAAAATTTGAAGAATACGTAAAATAAAATTCCCTTAAATCATTTAAATGTTAAGACATTGTATTATATAATGTTTCTTCAACAGTTGCTTTTATATTTCATTTTATAATATCATTTTTATTATTTTAAATTTATATAATTATATTTTGAGTTTAATAGCATGAAATACATTTCCAAATATTTATGTGTATAGTGAAATTTTTTATGACACATTTGTTAAATAAATTGAAGTTGAAATTTATAAAATTAATTTCTATTGGTTTGTTTTAAATTTTATTTCAAAACTTATAGATTTTATATACTTTTTCATGCCATAAGAAATTAATGCATGCTTTTATTTTGATTTGTATTTCATTAAAATCTGTTCTTAAGGAAAATTGGATATTTTTTTGATAATTTAAATCACTATATAAAATTATTAAATGAAAGTAAAATTTTTGTGCCATATTCATAGTTTTAGTTTCCCTCCTCCCCCTTCCCCAGTTTATTATATTTGAGGTAAAGTTTAAGAATTCTTTGAAAGAAATGTTAAATCTTGATCCCAAAATATTAAATGTTATCAATTCCTGATAATGCAATTTTTTATTATGTTTTAAGAGTTAAGCATTTTTAAAATGTAAGATTACTTATAATTCATTTTTTTTTTTTTTTTCTTGTAGGATGGTCAAGTTGCTGAGCTAAATAGAAAGGTTTTTATAGGGCGATGTACTGAAGATATAACTGCAGATGACTTGGAAGAGTATTTCTCAAAATTTGGTGAGGTAACAGATGTTTTTATCCCCAAACCATTTAGAGCATTTGCATTTGTTACCTTTTTGCATCCTGAAATTGCACAGAGTCTGTGTGGGGAGGATCATATTGTAAAAGGTGCAAGTTTACTTGTAAGCAGTGCTGTTCCTAAGAATGCAAATGCCAATTACCACAATCGAAAAGGCGATAACCGTGCATTGACCACATTCCCGCATAATCCTGCACCATTTGGACCTGGGGGGCATCATGGGGGCAATGCTAATATTTGGAACCAATCTCCTTACAATGTTCCAATGAGGGGAGGAGACAACATTCCCAATCTTGCTCAATTGAGCACAACCCTTGGTTTAGGTAATCCAAATCCTAATCAGAGTGGTGGAAAGACCATGAATACCACACCTCCAACTTTAAGCATGGGAGCATTAAATTTAGGAGCAGCTTTGCCCCTGAGTTCTGCAGTTGTTGCTGCTGCTCTTGGTCAGGCCAGCCTTGGTATTTTGGGAAATATCACTAATCAGGGTAATACTGGTGAAGAGTGTCAGAATCCAAATGTAAACACAACAAATCCTGGTCCCAATCCAAGTATGGGTGGCAGTGGTTGTCCCACATGGATGAACCAGCCATCAGGCAGTAATGAAGGCCCTGTTCCTTGGAGTCCCCGTGACACCAAAGGCTACAGCATGCAAGTCTTGAATTAGATTTGTTCATTTTCACGCTACATGTTTCATAATAATTAAAAACAATTATACAGCTATCACTTATAAATTTTATTTTACAACAAGATTTGCAACAAAGGTCTTTTTTTACTCTATAAAATTTATTATGTTAAGTTTGATGCGCAATGTGACTTTTTTCCTCCACAAACAGATTTGATTGTGACATTTTGACTTAGTATTCATTGAAAGCTGTATGTCTTGTAGACTTTATAAAATTGTTTTTATTTGAAAATTATACTAGATGTAATGTCTAAAATATTGAAATAATCTAAAATTGTCACATTGATGTAAACATTGTAAACTTATTTGGTTGATATTTGTAGTTATGTTTCATCATATTACCTAATTTATTATTGAATTACCATATTGATACTTTGACATTGAAATCTAAATTTTAGAGATCTTTACCACCTCTGAAATACATTATATATATCATAGCTCATTTTTATAATGTTGTGATTTTTTGTTTTTATTCTAAATTTTATTTTGTGAGTAGTTAGTTTATGTGAACATGCGGTTATTTAAGAGTATGAAAAAATGATTTTGTGTGACGATGAATACAAACATCATATTCATTTTTCAAAATTTCTATCTCACCATTCATTCATACGTTAATTGGATGTGTATCATCATTCCTGTGTGCATGTTCAAATGCGACTGTGTGTTCAATGGAAAAGTGCCTTTAAATAAAGGTTTTATGTAATTGGCTCTTTGAGCTGGGTTTTTAAAACATCACAAGTTAAGGAAATTATAAGGTGATACATATAGAAGTTAAACTACGATAGGAGACTTGATGAAAATTTATTTTTACCTTATTGTTAAAGACTTAGTGTGATGTTTGTATAATGCACAATCTGATTTTGTGGTTTCTTTCCTTTGTGTGACTGCAATATTGACGTTTCACTATGCTTCTTATAGTTGTATTAAAAGAGTAATTTCTAGATATATAGTTTCATTTTTACATTTTTAAAACTCTCCTTTGATGTACGAAAAAATTTATCTGATACATTATGCAAATAGTTGCATAACTTATTGTAAAAATCTTGGTGAAAGTTTATGTATTGCTAAAATGTGCCATTTGGCAGATGAAAGTGAGTTTGTGTATCTGATTATGAAACTGTTTATATGAGGTATATGATTATGAATTTTATATTAATGAATGCTGAAAGAATAAAAAATTATAAACTTTCACCAATGCTTACTTTAAGATATCAATTTTACTCGCAAATGTAGTTGGAACCTAGATTTATTAGATTTTCCAACTACAATTGCAGTGTATTTCTTTTAGGAAATTTTAGTTTTCTCTTCTAGTGCTATAGAGGAAACATTTTTCTATTCTTCTATACAACTTGCACAGAAATAAATGAGCTGTCTTGCTTTATAAATGAATTGCTAGGAGATGAACAGAAATTAGATTTACAGTATATATGATACGGTATAAACTAAAAATGAGCGTTTTTGTCATAAAAATATTATGTTTGTTATATTTTTGAGAAGTTATATTTTTCTCTGAAAAAGCTGCCTGAAAAGTAAGCCAGTTCATTTACTTCTAAGATGTGAATTTCTTCTTGTATTGCATTGTTAAATAACTCTCTTTATGTATGTTAACTCTATTTAAAAGTATTTAAATTGGGTGTGAGTATTGATACTATTGTATGGAAGCTACAATGTTGATTCTATTTTCGATTATCTGACATATCATTGTCAGTAAAGTATGTATTGGATATATGATTGGTAAATGTTTATTTGATGTGAGTTCTAAGTCGGTTTGTAATTTTTGCAAGACTGTCTGTTTCAATAAAGTTTCTTTGCTGAACGATGTGTGTTTGATCTTTGATTGCTGAGGAAGTACAAATGTGACTACATGAGTTGTGCCATGCATGAATGTATAAAAGTTTCACTTTGAAGAAATTCATTCTTATCTCATTCTCTAAACTAATATTTTTTTAGATTACTGTTTATTTTGTTTTGCATGCAAGATAATTTCAAAAACTTTAAACTATAAATGTACTTGTGCTGAATTTAGTTTTACTTTTACTAAATAAGTTGAAAATGTCTAATTTGCTTTTGTACATTCATGTCTTTCATTAATGGGCACAAATGAAGTAAGTATGTTTTATATTTTAAAATACTAATGCAAAACAAAATATTTTCAAAGTAAAATAAAATTTAATGTTTAAAACTTTTAACAAATAAGAAAAAAGAATTGCTTGGCTGTATGTAAGCTGAATATAAAGGTATACAAGAATTAATATTCTTTATTACATTTGTCATAATTTTGATAAAACTTCCATTTTGTTTTGTTTTTTTTTATATTTTTTTATTTATTTTTTTATTTTGACGTTTTCATTAACATTTATAAAAGAATTTTATATAATCCATTACATTCGCAATTGCATTTAATTTTTAAAGACTTGTTTCCATTTTATTTGCTTTTTTTTTTTTTTTTAAATCAAAGTGATTTTTAGCATTTTTCCTCCTACCTTTCAAAGTCGCATTTATCAAAATGATTTTGGATGCTTTTAGTTATGGAAATGTATATATATATTCATCAAGGATTCTTTATTCTCTTAAGCAATTTTTGTTGAAACAATGTTTTAATTTATTTATGTAAATGATTATAAAGAAAAAGATAAGATTGGATTGGTTTATGATTGAAATGTTTAATTACTTTCTTAAATATGCTATAAAATATTTGTATGGTCCAGCAGCATATACTAATTTGATGCTATGTTTTCCTTTTTAAAAAACTGGTTCTCTCTGCAACTTATTTATGAAGAATTATTTTGACTTCATCTTTCTTCATTATAAATTTAGATTTTTCAATACATTTTTCATTATTAAGATTTTGAATATATAACCAACATTAATGAAAAAATAGTTTTCAACATTATTTTTATATCAAGTGATATGACAATAGTATTTAATGATAAGTTCTCTTCATTGATTTTTATCTGGTTTGTGTCTTCATCATGGAATTTCAGCAGAATAGTTTTCAACTTAAAGCGTATTGGTTGATTTTCGTAGCCTTGCCAAATATTTTTAAAAACAAATTCTAATGGAGCACCTTAAAGCAATTTGTCTAGTTGCTAGAACTCAAACCCATTTATGATAACTTTAGCAATCTGTGCTCTTATACATAACATTTTAACCCTTTTTTTTTTTTTTTTTTTTTTTTTTAAATTTTGCTGAATGATCTCAGTTTTTATTATTCTTCATCTATTCTGTTAAAACTTGGTGGTTTTTTTCTTTAATCTTTCTATATGATACATACATATTGTCAAATTTGCAGTTTTTATTCTTTATACTTTTCTAAATTTCTGTAATAAGTACTATATAAATTTAATGGATTTTCTTTCTTGATCTTACTAATAACTCTCACTCTTGATCTAATAAAATAGTTTTTTGATTTTGCATAAATTTAATATTAACCCAAAAATAATTTGAAATGAAATATTTTTTATCTTCACAATCATAGATCCCAAAAATGCTATCAATTAATACAGAATGGTGCTTAAATTATTTTACATGTAGTCTACTTGATAACAACTGAAAATAAAATGTGGAAAAGTATAACCTAGAAATCTAGGTTGTTGTAATAAAGAATAAAATCTAACCAGTCCATGTTGACTACATATGTTGATAAATGAATAATATTTCATACTAGTGGTAACCTAACTTTAAAGTTTCTGTGTTACTCTATTATTTTTAAGTACTATTGTGAGTTCTCAACAAAAAAAGTTGCCAAATTTTTAAAGAAATCTTAAATTTATTTATTGCATAAAAAGTAACATTCCTAGGAAATAAATCAATTTTAATTAAACAGTATATATTGCAAAACTGAAGTGTTACTAATAATAGATTATGTTTTTAGACTTATCAACTTTAAGAAAAAAGATAGTACTCTTATCATTTAATATTAAATTAATTATATTAATTTTTAATATTAAAAAGTAAACAATGACTGCCATTTTAATACAAGTGTTCGTCAGTGAGTCTAATTCTGTACTAATTTTTAATAAGTTTCATACTAGAAAAGGAAATCCACACAAATATATGGAGCCGAACTTTGTCTTCACTACAAGACAAATTTGAAACAAAACCATGTATTTTTTTATGAACAAGTAGCCTAATATTTTCAGGGCTTGAAAGTGATTTTATTGAAAATCAAAATAACTAATAATATAAGTTGAGAGAAAATATACTGCTCAACATTTGAAATCTTGGAATCATTTGTTGAATTCATTTAAATCTATAATTTCAACTTGTTGAGAAATCAGGGTTAGCCAACTGGGCATTAGCATTATTGTTCCCACAAGCTATCTATTGAAAATGTTCTCACAAGCTTGTAATTTATGGTTTCACTATTACTATTCTAAATGTTAAGACTATCTTTCAACTTGGTTTATTAGAATTCTCTGTGGGGAACCTAGAAAAAGTGATTATTAAAATTAAGATTAATCTTTTAATAAAGTTATTAAAAACAAAGTCATTTAACATTATTTCTCCTTGATAAATGTTTGAAGCAATGGTTTACTATCATCATAAACAAGAAATGTCTTTATCATGGAGGAATTTATTCTTAACAAAAAATATTTTCTACAAATTCATGAAATAACAAACATAATTTGCAATTACACTTATTTCGTTTAATAGATGTTGGAAAAAATGCAGATCCTTGCTATAAAATATTTGCAATAAATCTTATTAATATTTGATATTCTCAAAATATTTCATTGAAATATGAATGCCATTGATGATCTTTTAAGAAAAAGAGGTCAATGTGCACATTGACAAATTATAAAAATATCTACATGTAGAGGGAAAATTTAAATTTTAATTGCTTAGGTTTGATTCATTACGCTTATCAAATATCTAAGCCTTTCTTTTTTATGCCATACATTTCTGTGACTAAATTTATTGAAAAAATCTTATCTTAAGACTAAATTCCTTTTATCTACTTGTACTTAAAATGTGTTGGTTTAAGAACAAAAAAAGCTTAATTGCTAATATAATAAAATTGACTTAATTATAGCCAATTTAACAAGTTTCAATGAGCTGAGCAAAAATATGCATTCCTTTTACAGATTTGTACAAATGAAGTTTTTTACACCTCTCTTCTGATTCATCTAGAAACCAACACTATACAATAGTTGTTTTTCAAAAGAAAATGTATGAGTTAAAAGATAATTTGGAAAATATCTAGCTACATATTTTGAAATTTTTAGCACTTAACTGAGATAATGTAAATAATTACCATTGATTTTTATTGCTAGTTTAAATTATATACCATTTGTAAAATAAAATTTAGGAATTACAAAATTTATATACACAGCATGTACCACAAAATTATACAAGCTTTAAAATATATATAGGAAATTAGGCAAATAATCAACTAGGTTTACATAGATGAATAGTCCTGTGTAAAATTGTACATAGGTGTGTGAATGAAACTTTCAACATTTTTCTTGCCTCTATATGCTTCTTAAAGGCAACAAAAATGTTTCAAATTATTTTAATTTAAATTACTTTTTAAATGAAAAGTTAAAATCTATTAAGCTTCCCATGTTGATATTTATGTACCTTAGAAAGTATGCAGTAAGTTGATATAATATGCAAATGTAATTTTCTTTCATATTTTGGAAAACATCTAAAAACTTAAAATGAAAGCTCACAAATATATTGCATTTTTAAGAAAAAAAAAACTTTCTGCAATAATCTATTTGTGAAATGAGAAAATAGTTTAGTGCATGAATTGACACTAATATTAATCATAACTGTATTTGACAGTAAATATGAAATAAAAATATGAGTTAAAATATCTTTCAATGTTAAATTAGCTTTTAATATTGGTTATGTTTATAACAGTCATATTTAACGAAAACATTTTTTTAACTTCTAGTTGAATGTAATTTTCAAATAAGTGCTTGTAGTTAAAGGAATTGAATCATTGCAACAAATGATAATAATAATTGTAAAAGTTACTGCACCCAAAAAATTGAACATTTTTAGTTTTAAGCTTTTGCAGTCAAAATTTTGGTTATAAATAGTAATTAAATGTTCAAATCTCTAGTTTTCTCTTCTTGCAGGTTTGCAGTGATTTGGAATCCAATTTAAGTTGTTATTCTCTGTAAAATTATCCTTTGTTTACAAAAAATCACTATTGTATGACTAATTCCTTTTATATACTTCCATGTTATTAAATTTGAACTAAGATGCTTTATCAGTTTAATATAATTTATTGATTAAAAAATAATCCTTGATAGCTCATTTTCTAAATTTTGAATTGTCTTTCATTGTAGAGAGGAAATTTGGAGAAGCTCTACTGTAATATTGTACTATTTCTAAATAATGGATAACTCAAGTTCACTGATAGAAGATAATTGTTTAATAAATTGTGTCTTAGAATACACCAAAGCTTCTCCAAGTGATTAAAGTCTGAATTATTGGGCCATGGTAAAACATTTTTTAAACCCTTCCATTATAAATATATAGTTCAAATTGCATATGATCATTGTGTTGGGTGTGCCCCATAACAATTGCCTTAAATATTTCATCAAATGTATGATATTCACACAAATTTAACAAAATGTGTATTTATTACTGTAGTTTGCAATAGTTATAATGCAGTCATCAAACTCAGATTTCATTTTCTTCTAAGTAATGTTCAAAGTGTTTTAAAAGAGCTTTCACAATTTCTGTTCTTGATATACTTGCTATTGTGCTGCTTGCTTTTAATTGCACTTTAATGAGTTCTATAATTAATTATGCCTAATCCCCTAAAAAAATAATCAATAAATTAAGCATTAGAAATAAATAACATTTACAAGTAAACCCAAAGATATTTGAATTTATCTATTGGCCAATATTTTCATTTTCTATTGAGACATGAAAACGAAAAAATATTTTTTCTTGTTAACTCTTTCATCAATGATTTAAATTTAAAGACAGAAGCGAAAACTACAGCAAATAGAAAATTGGCAGGTGGAAACTTCTTGAGAAAGCCAGGGCCCAAGCTGGTAGACGAATGGTTAGTGCTCTTGCTTTCAGTTCAACAGTTTGTGGGTTTGAATCCCACCTTGAGCTTGGATGTTTGGAGTCCACTTTAAACCATTGGTTCTGGTCTTATTAGCCCTCGTGTGCAAAAAGTTACTGTTGAGCAACAAACAAACGAAACCTTGGCTGTCACATCAGTGAGGTAGGAAGGAATTCCTTCCTGAATTGAAAGGTATTAAGTTTGGGCTGTGTGTGTGCTGCCTTGAACTATGCTTGGATTTTGCATCTGTAAATTTTAATTTTAGCACAGCTTGTCCTTTTTAGATCTTGTACCATAAAACCCAACCAATTGCTGCTTTTGAACTATAATAAAGGGGTTATTTTGAGGTCAAGAGCATTACTTTGTGAAAAATATTTCTCTTTACAAATAAGGGTGTTTTCTCACATGTATATTATATAAATGTGATCGGTTACTTTGTGAAAAATATTTCTCTTTACAAATAAGGGTGTTTTCTCACATGTATATTATATAAATGTGATCGGAAATCAGCCTCTTGCAAATTATTAATAATTTGTTTAATTTTATCAAATATTTTCAAAAATTTCTATTGATTATTTTTTCCCCCATCCTCTTAAGTTTTATGCATGTCATTTATTTTTAAATTATATTTTGTGAAGAGATTGTTAAAGATTTATTTAGTTATTTATTTGTAAGTATATAGCTCACTTTTAATCAACTTATTTTTTATTTATTTATTTTTTTTTTTTCTTTTACTATATTTGTTTCATTGTACTTCAATGTTACACACTGGATGAATTTAATTCCTTGATCTACTAATTCTTGGTGCTTAATTTTCTTTAAAATTGGACATTCCTTCATAATATTTTTATATTATTCTGGTTTTGAATTGCCTTTTAAAACAGTATTTTTTAAATAATGTTAGAATATATGTATTAATATTTACAACCTTTGAACTGTCAGTTATTTTGGCACACCTTTTAAATTATAAGTTCCATTTTGTTCTGTGATTCCTTATTCCATTATATCGATGAAGCATCCCTTTTATTTTCTTAAATTTTGACTTTAATATTTGTAATCTTTTAAATATTAAAATTCGTTAGAAAATTTATGTGATTACAAAAATTGGTCTACATTATATCTATTAATTTAAAAAGGGAATAATTAAAAATGTTTATTTTTTCTACATAAAATACTGTAAAAATGAAATTATTTAGTGTTTTATTTATTTAATAGAACAAATTATTAATTTCCTGAATCGTGTTGTTAAGTTCACATATTTTTATGACAGATATTTTTGTTATTTTCAAAAATATTTATCAGAATATGCTACCATTTACAATACTAGTTGGTAAGAAATAATGCATTTTAAAACCAAATTTATAACTGCATAATATCTCAGAACTTAAAAAATTTTTGTATTGAACTTACCCTAAATAATGGAATGACTTGGTAATATAACAAATTGGTTAAAAGATTTCTAGAAATATTTTTCCCTGCAATTATAACTATTAACTGTATTTGAAATTATCTTAAATAAAAACCTTTTTTCTTCATTACTTTATAAATTAAAGAAGGAAAATGATTATGTCTGTTATTTTACTCCGAAACCTGGTTCTTGGACCATAGATAAGAGTTGTTAAAAATGATTAACTTTTCTAAATTAATTAAATAATCAATTATCTATGCAGTATTATAATTTTTTAAAAATTTCTTTGTTAATCTTGGCATTTAAAACTTAATTACATTTCGATTACAAAACCTCTATAAAAATATCAAACACTATAAATACAGCCTCACTGTATCCGAGTTTTACCTTTCATTTATTTGTTTTGGTTCATGTTTCAAATTCTTTATAGGAAATAATTTTTTTACTGTTCACAATTAATGTTTTTAATATATCCATTGAATTTTAAAATACTTTCAATTTATATCCATATCCTTTTTGTTATGCCTTTTCTCCAGTACTCTTTAGTAATGGTTTTTCTAATTTTCCTCTTTTACAGATGTCCTGTTATGTGAAAGTATTATATAAGTTGTCAACATCCATTGAAAGAGGAAGTAAATACCTGGAATAAAGTTATATTAATCTCTGGCAGTAGAATCTAGGATTTTGTCAGAGGTGTTGATATACAGTTGGGATGTCATTTTTCAGGAAGTTGAAGTATTTTCATTTGTCCAACAAATTCAGCCTTTTTTCTCTGAATAGCCTCCATTCTGGCTTTAAAAATGTGACCTGTGAAAAGATTGATCATTGCTGTTTTACGGCAAAGAAGAATTTTAAACATTGGGAAACATGGGAGTTTGTGGTAAAGATAATAGACGTTTAATAAAAGAAAACATTTTTTAGTTTTTTATTATATTCATTACATTCATACATATGTGGCAGTTCAGGCAAATCCTGGGTTGTACCTTAAGGTTAACGAGTTTGGAATACTCACCCATCACCATGTGCCTTGTAATTTTGAACCCTGGTCAATTGATGAGGTTACACCTAAGCTGGCACCCTCCTCTTTACATCCATGATACACCCATAAAATAATTTGAATGCTAGAAATTAAAGTGAATATGTCCCCAACTCACTGAACTCCAGCCACCTTGTGAGGGAGAATATTAAGGTCAACTCTCCCAATCCCTGCTGCAGCAAATGATGTTTCACTTTCTAATTTTAACAGGAAGGTTCATGAAGCAACTGAGCCATTAGAATGTATTACAGTCAGGAAAATATTGCAGCCTAATGTGAGTATGTATGCATTTCAGCTTCTACCCCAAGTGGTATAATTTCACTTGGAGGACATTGTAGCCATGACCTATTTAATGTCCTCCAACCCTTTTAATGAACACGATGAATATTAGATTAAGCTGGAACCAAACTCACTACCTTCCTACAATGAGAATGACACCCTAATCAACCAGGCCACTGCTGCCCAATCTTTGATGTTATAGCTCATCTGTTATATAATCCATGTATATAGGAAAGATGCAACACGATGTTAACTTTTCTCATTCTTGAAAACTTAGTATTAAAAAGTGACTGCAAAAGTCATTGTTATCATTCCAATTTTTTGTTATAACTTCAACATTGAACTTATCTCAACCACAAGCTTATTAAATCTGAATTGATAAAAGTTAATAAAAATTGAATTATCTTGGCAGAAAAGAGGCTAAAAGGATCTGAATTAAAAAAAATTTATTTTCATGTATGGTAGATATTAGTTTGAAAAGTGATAAAAAATTAAATAATTTAAATTGTAAGTAGTACATATTTAAAATTCAATTCTTGATTGTTATGTTAAAAATTATTCTAACTTAAGATTTGCCGTTTTATACCATTATAATTTAACTTCAGTGTTAGTATTGTAAAACTAGGATATTGAAATTAAAAATCACAGCTAAATATAAAAATTGAATTTGTGTGAATAAAAGAATGATGAAAATCTAAAATATTGGAAGCGGCAAAATATTTTTGAAGGTAAATCCAAAGTGGCAACTGTAATTGGTAATTTTGCATCAAATGGCATTTCATGAATTCAAATTACCATCAATTTATAAATTTAATAAATCTGTTCCAAGAAACATTCCTATTACATTTATATATAGTGGCTCTAAATTAGTGTAATTAATCTAAGTAACTAATATAATTTCCTAAATTTTTTAATTATATATATTTCATTAGAGAGAAAAACTATCAATTCCCATTTAGAAAAAACGGTTGTTAATCTTTGTTGTACAAAAAAAAATTGAAAATTTTTCTAATTCCTGCTTTGGGTCTGATCACAAAAACTTGTTATGAAATTTAGCTTTACTTTTGTGTTAGTTGATTAAAAAGATGTTGAACTGTGCGTTATTATACAAAGCTATTTTTGTTTCATTATTTAAGTCCACATTTGTTTGATGTTAAAAAAATGAATATCGTATTACTTATTTATAATAATTTTAAAAGTATACTCATTAAAAAAATGCATTATTGGAAAAAATCTCCTTTAAGATATTGTAAATCTTCTTGGGGAAAAAAAGAACTTGTTTGAACATTTGCACTACTTTTTATTGTATGAAATTTTTAATAAAATGCTTGTTCACATAGTTTCTTGTCTCATATAATTTTTAGAAAAAATGTAGAAACCAATTATTTATATTTTTTATTTGAAAGTACTAATATATTTATATATATATATATATATATATATATATATATATATATATATATATAGTCTTTCATGTTTTATGTTTTTATGATATTTTATGAAATAAAGATTGTTTTTAAAAAAAAATTACTATTTTCCTTTAAATAAAACTTCTCTGTATGCTACTGTGATAGTTAAACCTTACAACAGTTATCTGTATTCTATCAGATTTAGTTTGCATCATCAGACTAAGAAAAGGTGAAATAGTGTTAATTAGTAATGATTATTCTACTAGATTTGACAAATAGGTGAACCTGGCTAGAAAAGGCTAAACTAATTATCAAATCACTCCATTTACTTATTTTGGGAATAGCTAGTCGCAATTACTTAACAATGAATCTTTTCTTAATGTTTCATTTGCTTTTCTTAGACATTTTATCTTGAATTGCAGTGTTAATTCCTCAGTTCTATATTTACATTTTTCACAAGCTCTCTGAACAAAATTCATGGAATCAAAAGTGTTAGAAGTATTTTAGACAATCAATTTAAAATATATGATCTAGTAATAAATTCTCTTCCTGGGTATCAGACGTAAACATGGCACTAAATGAGACAATAAGTCATAAATTAATGAGCTATTATAATACTAGGTTTCATTAAAAAGCATAAATGTACCTACATTTAAAAAAGAAAAACTTATTTTAGAATAAAATGTTACTTTTTTTTATTATTAATATGAAAATTTTTGGATCTAATATAAAATAAAGAAAACTTAAATCTGTGTTCTACACAAAAAAAATTTCTATACGTACATAAACATGTAAACTAAAATTTAAATTTTATTTCATTTTCATAACAGATATTTACTTCATTTTTCTAAACATAAATATATTTTACTGCAAAATTACTAAGCACTCGTCAAATAAAAATTTAATTTAATATTTCACCGTTAAAGAGAACTTTTGACTTGATATATTCTTTTTATAATATCTCTCTTTATTATCTGTCGATTTTTTTTTTATTCATTTTGAAAAGAATGTTTTTAGTGTCTATGAAATTATATTAAAATTATATTCGACTTGTTAAGAATTCAAGACGCCCAAACTTCTTAAGAAGCAAAAAATATGAAATGTGATAAGGTATTTGATGTGATTTATATTTAAAAATCTAAAAGTATCACAATTATGTTATAAATAAAATATACATTGTGTTTATAAAAATATTTTATTTGTCTGTGTGCTACATTGAATATGATTATTTTATAATTTTAAAAAATATTTTTGAAATTATAATGATGTACATTAATTATTTGGAATCATCATGGACTTTATTATTCAAATATAAATGTTATCTTTCAAATAATAATTATCTACTGAAAAAATAATACTAGCTACTAAAAATCATAGTATTTACAAATCTTAATAAATATATTTTGATATATTTATTAAGAATTTATAAATATATTCTGGAAGCGGTGATTTTTAAGGAGAGACCAATAGTAAATCCTTTTATTTATTATTATCATTTGAAGTACACCAGCTTTCACATGCCATAGCTTCGATTAGAAAGCACAGATTCAGAGGAAAAAATCGAAGGAAAAATAATGTTTCCTATTTAGCTTTGTTCTAAATGCTGTATTACACCATTATACCTCATGCTTATTGTTGTAGATCAACTAACAAATCAAATGAAGTTGTGAACATTTAAGAACTCCTTTTAATTACAAAGTTACTTAATACTAAAGTCTTGTTTCTCTTTATCTGGGTTCCAATGGTTTAAGTTTACTGGCCAAAACATTTGCTACTTGTGAGCAAAAACAATGCTTTTTCAAAATCCATAAAGTAGTAAATATCGTTATTTAAAAAAAATGCATTGTGAGAATGTAGAAAGAAGATAGGAACCATTATCGCAGATATATATATTCACTTCCTGCAGTTACGCATAGAGGACAGTTGTAAAAGGAAAAAGTTTACATGTTACTTTCTTGAAGCGAGATGCGTTACAAAATGAAATTTAGGTTTGGACCAAATCTGTGTGTGTCTTCGTACATTCGCTATTTACTAAATAATCTAAAAACGAGAGTTTATTAGCACATAATATACATTTCGCTGTATTAATTCGTATTCCATATTCTGCTAAGCGTTTGCATGCTATATCTAAATGCTTGACATGTTCCTTTTCTGAAGAGCTATCAATGAGGGTATCTGCGATGTAAACTAAATCTAATCCATACAAAACTTCGTTCATAAATCGCTGAAATGTTTGTGGGGAACTTGATAAACCGAAAGGTATGAATAAAAACTCAAATAATCCAAAGGGCGTCGTAATCGCTGTCTTTGGCATAGAATCAGATGGACAGGAATTTGATGATAAGCTCGGGTTAAATCAATTTTAGAAAATATATTTTTGCCATTTAGATTTTCGGCGAAATCTTGTGTATGCGGTAATGGGTATCTATATATCTTTACGTGTTTGATGGTTAAGGGCTCTGTAATCATTTGTCGGCCTGAATTCTCCATTAGGCTTCCTCACCATATGTGAGGAATTTGCCCAACTCGATTTGCTTTGTCAACAAATTCCTTGCTCCATCATATATTGAAATTCTTTTTTGGCTGTCGCTAATTGCTCTGAGTTTAAGCGCCTAGGTCAAACAAATACAAGTTGTCCGTTAGTTGGGATATGGTGTACAGTATTATGCTTAGGTTTAGGGCTACTAGGATACGAACATAATATTTCCTTATATCGTTTGAGAATTTCATGAAATTTATTATTCACCGTAGTAAGAGTGATATTTTTTATCTCGTTTATCTTTAATAGTTTCTCCTTTGTTTACTAAGTTAGTAAGCGGATCTTTTAGACAAGAAATTGTTAGATCGATTAGTAGACCATAACGTTTTAAAAAATCTGCACCTATTATAGGTTTATTGACCTTAGCTATAATATATGGCCATTTAAATTCCCGGCGTGAATTTAGAATTAGAGTAATCAATTTCGTACCATAAACTTTAATAAAAAATTTATCTGGTGAATATAAAGTTGTGTTTGACAGAGAAACGGATATCATATTTGCTGTGTAAGGTAGTACGCAAACATCATTTCGACTGTCGACTAAATAATGCCACCGTGTGTTTGGATCGTATATAAATAGGCGACTTTTGTTATTAAAACCGAAATCACACTGCGCCGCGTACGATTTCGCCGATAGTTTTCCGAGTTAAAGTTACAAGGATTTCTACATTTCAATGCTTTTTCTCCGAATTTGCTATGATACCAACATATTTCTTTAGGCTGCTTACGATTTGTCGTCTTAGTACGCCTACGAAAACGAAATGATTGCCATTCTATTGGGAATCTATCGGGTTTACGAGATAACTTATTTACTTGTTTCGCTAAGGCGGTTATCTGAATTTGCGATGCGTTTATTATGTTATCTTTGCTTTTTACGGGCTCAGTTCTCATTTCTCCTATCTGATAGAACTAGGTCCATCATTTTATCAGCCATTTGTGCATATCCCTCAGAAACTGATAGGATTGCCTATGTTTCTTTTGGTAGACGTTGGATCCAAAGCGTTTTCAAAAATTCAATTCCTACTTTGTCATTGACAATTGTTTCAATTTTCTCAGTAGATGTGATGGTTCATCATCTCCTAAGACAGTGTTTGAAACTAATTCTTTTACTCTATGTTGCTCTGAATCACAAAATTCTGCAATTAGACGATCTTTAAGCATATTTTATAAATTTTCTTGAGTAGGGAGGGGGGAGTTCACACTATCACTGACAAAACTTAGTACTTCCGAATTGAGAACCGAAACTACAGCATAATACTTCGTAATATTTTGTGCTATTTGAGCAAGCACAAATTGTGCTTCAATATTAATAAACCATAAATCAGCATTTTTATCCCAAAATTGTGGTTTATGTTCTACGCGATTTATTTCTGTCCCATTTTGAGGTGTATTTTAGATTTCGTTTTGATACTGAACTTAATTTTTGACCAGAAAAAAAGAAAAAAAAAAAAAAAAACGTATTGAAATCTCACTAACCTGAGTAGCAGAGTTTAGTATTGGCTAGTTGTTGTAGACCAATCAACCATAATCGGATTTTGCAATGGCTGGTGAATATAAAGTGTTCATATGTGCCATAGGAATAGTTCAGTATGAATTGTCAACGGTGATTCTATCTTTTCAGTATTACTGGAATTGTTAGGTACTCTCAGGGTAATAAAGCAGGTCTCGATATTGAGAATTGTTCTTGATCACCATCTGCAAATTCCATTTGCAGAAGTTGATGTAATACTTATTATTTGAATAGGCAGACATCGACAAGCATAAATGTGCTCTTTTTTTTTATTTATTAACATTAACAAAACTGATGAAATTCAAATTATTAAAGGATTATCATAATTGCACAGAGTAAATTAAATTTGCGTAGAAAGCGAAACAAAAGAGTTAACGCTAGCAAAAGCGCGCTTCGTCATTGTTCGAAGTTCTAGAAGAAGTGTATATGATTAGGAGCAGTTCAAGTCAGTAGCTGGCTTCTCAGGCAAACGCTCGGCACCGCGAATTCTGCTGCTCCTTTCGTTGGGCCCTCTTGGCTGCTAAATAAAATGGTGGTCGACGCAGATTTTTCACCTTTCCACAAAGTTAAATTCCAGATAGAACTCCCTGTTTCTTCAAGCTATATACAATGATTTCTTCATCTAGCTATTTCTCTTCTTTTGGATCTGCTTGGACTTATATGTATTCTTATTTCTATTCTCTGTATATGAACTAGCTAATTGGTTTTACCCATTACTCTGAACATATATGATTTCTTATATCCTTATGCACCATTCAAAATTATTCATGTAAATGAAGCTTTCTTTTCCTGGTATTTTCCCAATATTTATTCACTACAATATTGACAGATAAACCAATTTATACACTTATCGCACTTCACTTTTTATAATCAATTTGAGTTTAAATTTGATTTTACATGAACATCATGCTAGAAACCGCGTCCGTGCTGCTTTATTCTTGAAACTGATTTAGAAATATTGGTTTTGGCTCTAAAGTTTATTTATTGTTCGTTGATATTATAAAGTGAATAATAGTTTTGAAATTTTATAGTTCAGCACACTTTTTAAATATTTACAGGCCAAAATGATGGTAATTGAAAGATTAATACTTCAAATGATGAATATGAAAGAATAATGTGGACAAATCTATTTTTTCTTAATCCAACATAGTTCTGTGGTGCTTTTAGTCTATACATTTATAAATAGTTTTGTTTAATAACTTTTTTTGAAATTAAATAAAATTATTTAATTTTTAATTTGTTTCTATTATATTTATTCTGGTCGTCTGGTTTTCTGTTGTAGTCAGTATTCTCACGAAAACAGACATTAACAGAAATCTAGAGGGCTTAAATCAGTTCCCTAAATTGATTTAAGATAAATCTTCAAAACTATAATGCTTACGGAATATTATCATATAAAGTATTCTAGTCAATAAAATTGGATTATAAGGTTTAAAAATACGAATTTTAATAACTGTTAAAACTTAGAAGACCAATGTTTGAATAATGTAAAATAATCAAAATGTCTTATAACATAATAATTGTAGTTTGTATTCAAGCAACCATTTTAAGTATATATTAACGAAATTATCTATGAATAATAATTGATAAGTATTCTTTCGTCTACTTGTTTTTGAAACGGCAGTCAACTTTGATTTACGGGGTTGATTTCATTAATATAAATGCAGCAAATTGCAAATAAATTTATAAAGTATTCTTAAAGTGTAAAACTTAATATCCTCAACATTTTAATGAAGTCTTTAAGTTTTAAAGAAATCTTGAAAATGGTTTATATGTGTAAAAAAGAAACTTCGTTGAAATAGAAATGTTTAGCTTGGCATAAGCAGGATTGTAGTTGTTGCTATTGTATAAAGATTGACGGCCGAACAAAACGAAAGAATATTTCTAGCTGAAACGTTCCGATTTATAATTCACATATTTAAACAACTTATTTCATTTAAAGGAATGCCTCCTATAATTCCTATCCCTAATGATGTACCGGAAAACAACTGTGATCCGAATTCATCTGATGTTAATAGTGGCCATGCTGCAAATATCATGAGCGATTCTGATAGCGCTTCCGAAGATGAAAGCACTGATCATGAAGGATATGAACCTCTCTCCCAAGATCCTGATTGTTTCATTGCTAATAATTGTGATTACGTAGAAGTAAATATTTTGTATTCTTAATGCGTATTCATCTTTTGAATAAATTTTCATTTATTTTATAGGGTAAAAAAGTTCTATCGACTTTGTATTATAGATATTGATTTAATAATAATATTATATAAAAGTGTATTTTTATATTTCAACCAGTAATCATGTGAACATTTCGGTATAATTCTCTTTTATAATTATTCGTAGATAAAATTAGCTCAATTTTATCTGCGCCGAGAAAATTCGCTTCAATAATCTCTAGTCTAAAATATCATTTTTTCATGAAAAAAGATTAATACACAAATAACAATAAAGCTAATTATAAGAAAAATGTGCATGAAAATAGGAATTACGATAAATAAAGGAAAAATAAATAAAATTCAAATTCAGATGACCATGTGAAAGCAAACAAATGTAAGCGTAAATTTTAAAAACTAGTTAAAAATTCAATATGTAAGCATTTTAATACAATTATCAAAATAGTATTAAAATGCTTACAGATACATAGCATAAGAAATTTGGGTTAATCTGCGCTTTAGGTCCCCTACTTCGCCAACTCACAAATTTGAAGTGTTTTCCTGCGCATGTTCGGAACAACTTTAATATACCCCCCCAAATCGGAAATTTGGTGGCATATTTTTCACACCAACCCAAAATATCTGTTTTTGGCACCTTTTTTCTCGCCAAGTACAAATAATTAATACATAAAAAAACGTTAAAAAAAACTAAAAAAATGGTACAAAATGCAAGAAAACACTAAATTTGGCAACAGCAAAAACCTAAAAAACTCTAAATTAGCAACACCAAAATAAGAAAGAGCAACCCTAAAAAGTCCGTAGGTAGTGCCAGATTTGGGGCGTAATTTTTGGGGGGGTATATCAAAGTTGTTCTGCATGCTCAATAATTACTCGTTTGTTTTAGCCTTTTCATTGGTCGCTAATTGAATTTCACTTTGAAATAGCTGTAGAATTTTCACCATGGCAGTGGTGTTCTTGAAAACGCACCAAGGAGGGGACCTAAAGCGCATTTTCACAGAAATTTGCTAAAACATTCATTATTTTCATAATAAAATTTCTGCAAGAGAAATGAGACTTCATTTAAACTCTTCGCAGTTTTTTGCAAAAATTTGGTAGCAAATTTGATCTTAATACTGAAAAGGGTCAAAATTTCCGTAACTGATGGAATGATATTATAATTAATATATTTGTAAATTTATTATAATATTAAGATAACTAACTAAAAGAAATGAATTATCATAGTAGCAATTATTCAAAAATTATAAACGAAACTTCAAAGAAATACGTAGAAAATATGATAAGGAATTCCATGCTGTAAAAATATCTTTCAAATAATTCATTTGAATTATTAATTAAACAAAAATTGAAAATTATTCATTAAAATGTTCTTTAAAAGTATTTTACAATAGCAATTGTTAATGTGAAAGCTAACCTTTAAAACAAGCAACAAGGTTGCCAAAACTAAGCATTAAAAATTCTGAATGGTCATTTGATTTCAGTAAGAAACCCATCTTACCTAAGTAACAATATATATATATATAATCTCAAACTAGTTGAAAAAAATTATAATCTCAAACTAACACTAACAACCAAAAAAGAAACTGGGACCTATTATTCTAAAAAAACATTTGTAGGAACTACTTTATTTTTCCAAAAAAACTGTGTCATAAATGTGCTTTAAGCAGTAAATAAACATTTTTTAAAATTCTCATTAAATGTGGTCTAAGGAACAATATTAACAATGGGTGAATAACAATTAAATGCCAATTTGACTAAATATCCATAAATTTTTTTGGTGGACATACACATATATGTTTTACATACATATATATGTATATAAATATTTACATAGTATTTTATAATAAAATAAAAATGATTTTTAGGACAACAGTTTTGTTCCTGATGATGAGGCTAATACATCTGAAATCACTGCGTTTAATCAGCATTCCTTATTATTGCCTGTAAGTACCTTTTGAAATAAAATATGAGATATATTGATTGTGTGAATCTGAATTTTTGGTCAATATTAATGTTAAAATTTCAATATAGTGCTTTAATTATTCAATGATAGTAAATTTCATTATATTGGATATTAAAAGTAAGGTAGCCTTTTAAATAACTACAACATAATTTTTGATTTCAGTTACAAATAATGCAGAAAATTGTCTGACTTACAATAATATAAATATTTTCTTTAACTTCCTGACTGCTCAGTTGAACCAAAATTATGCAAAAAATGTGTATTATTTTACTTATTTTAAATATATACATTTATATTGGAGAACTAAAATATTTATAGATTTAAAATAGGTAAGAAAATTTTTTGTTTTTCTTTCCAGGAAATAATCAAAATAATAATTAAGTCTAACGCTTTGCAAATTTATTGAAAATCATGATCAGATTTATCACTATCTTAGAGCAGTCCAAAAAAATCGGTTAATTCCCAGTGAACGGTACGCTCCTTGTACGATACGCATGTATACAACGATATGCATATATACAATTATTAATTATATATAATATTGTATAAAATTATTTCTATAAAATAATATAATTTTATATTATATAATTATATTAATTGTATAAAAATAGCACTGGGATACAGCCAAAAAATCTATATCACTGTCATAACTAAAACCACTCTCAGAATCTGATAAATCATCAGGAATATATACTCTATCAATCTCTAAGCATTTTCTAGCAGCCATTCCTAATTAGAGAAAGGTAGAAAACATAGTGAAGTTAGAGTGATAAATACAAAGTACCTTAAAATGACGCAATTTTGGGAATGATCACTCCACCTGTTGATCAAACTTAAATATCTAATACATATAATTTATTAAACAATGAAAATATGGGATGCTCTCATCAAGGAAACCACATGCCTGCAAAAACTATGGAATACGCGAATTTTGCTCATTTGAGTTGTTTGTAGAAATCCTGGGATGCTTAGTCAGAGGGTTAAATATATTTTAAACTTGTAATTTATTTTTACTCTTT
>JAPDSC010114570.1:48978-60106 GCA_026290005.1 Latrodectus geometricus
ATATTTCTTTCTTACATTGTATATAATTTAATAAATATTTGTATATAGTTTGTTTGCTTATTTATATGATTGAATATAATAATAAAATTATCTAAATACATAAAAAATATTAAAATCATAATTTTTTGGAGAGTTAGAGAGAATAAAGGTTCTATTATAAATATTTCATTTTGTGTCTATGTAGTGAATTAAAGAGACAACAGTAAAAAATATTCTTACATTCTAAATTTTATGCATTGGTGCACTTATTGAGTATTCATTAATATATATATTTGACAACTGGCCTTAAATACATTAAAGTGTGTGAGAAAATAGCTATCAATACATAAATGATTATATGTCAGTTTAGCATTATACTATATTGACTGCATGTAACTGATAGTTAACGATTGGCATTTAAAAAAAAGCTGCAAGATTATATCCCATGCATATTGCATTATAAGAAGACTTCATAAAATCTATAAAACAATATGCATTGTTAGCTGTATACACATACCACATGGGAGAAAACTTGAAAACTCTGAAGTACTTGATTGAATAGATGTGAAATTTGGAAAGAAACTTCACCTATTATTTTGATCTATGATGACAAAGATGAAACATGAGACTCGGCATTCTCCAATATTAGGCCACATAGTGAGCCCCAAGTTTAATAACTGTAATTGTCTTTATGTTCATATTTTTATATTAATTTCCTTCTCCACAAAGAATCTATATATCAGAAAATAATATTTTTAATTTTAATAAAATTTTTCTGACAATACTTCTAAAGTATCCAGTAGATATTAAAGGTTGAGAGACTTTCCATTATTTAAAAGATATAGAAGTTGAACAATTCGTTGACTAAATGTCATGTCAGTGGTCTGATTTGCAACAATTATGGATATCGAATACTGTTTCTAAAATGCTGGATAAGGTATCCAAGAGAAACATCCTCTGAGAATCTTTGTGGCTTTATGCATTGTGCCATAGAGATATGACGATTAAACACCTGTCTCAACTGCTGCCATGCCAGAAACCATAAATGTTTAGCTAGCATAGGAACCTTTATGCTTGGAGATCAATGGTGTGGGAAGCCACAAGTCCATGTTGATCATGATTAGCACTGCATCCTTTTCAGTTATAAGTCAAGATGCATTATACAAAGTGATTCTTTGCAAATTTTCATCTGTTAAGAACTTGGGAGACATTCATACAAATATCAAAGGAAACTATCACTGATGACATTGTCATTTTAATAAGATAGAAATTATGTTGGACAGATGTAAACTGTTCCATATGTTCAGCAGTGGTAATACATAGGGATAAGATTCTGAAACCCTACTTGCAGCGCTTTCAGAGTTGAGAGATATAAATTCATTTCGTGAATTATAGTTCCTAACCCTACAGCTAGACTTGCTGATTATCTGGAAGAATGGGTGAAATATAGAATGATTTACATGGTTTATGGATGTCATTCTCACAGTGAAATTGTGGGATGCTCTAAGAAACAAACCACTGTATGTCAACCTCTTGTCGTGAGCCTCTAGACATTAAAACCGTGCTTTTGAAAAAATGAAAATTCATACCATAATCGTTAATCTATGGCTTCATTAATAGGATAAGAGCTTACATTGACACTAGTATATTTGTACAAGATGGTAACACCTGTTTTAACTTTATAAAAAGAGCAATACAGCAATAAAAAGATTAGTCATATTAAGTATTCTATATTGACCAATATTGCTCTCATTTGCAATAAGCATAAAATATTTTCTGTATTACAGGATATATCTACAAACTTCTTGCATTAAATCCAATTTTTTTGTTTCTATATATTGTTTGGAATATATCAAATTTTATGCACTGTAAGTTTGAGCAGCAGTGTGATTTGAGTGACAGAGAAAAATAACTATTGCTCATGTGTAATAAAATTGTTATAACCAGTTTTTATTTAAACGACTAATCTATTAAATTTAAATCTTGTATTTGAGCATACTTCTCAAAATCCTTAATGCACAGTACATATTTCATTGATTGTTGCAAAGTTGAAGTTTAGAAGTAGGGATGTATACTTGTGTGTGATCACTAGAATAATTGAAAAAATAAAAATGATCAAGGATATTCAGCAAAGTTTATGCATACAAAGAAATTGAGAAAAAGTAATAAAATTGAAAAAATTTAAAATAGAGGGGAAATTTAATATTTAGAACAAAAAATTGGAAATTTATTGAAAGAATTCGTTTTTGCTTCATTTCTACTTTCAAAAATTTTGTAAAGAAACTTTCAAATCAATTCATTGCAACCACATGGTTTTGTGCAAACTAGGAACTGATTGTTGTAACAACAACAAAATTTGTGATTCAACAAGCATATTCTCCACTGAATGATAATTTTTTTTTTTGAAAAATTAAAATGTAAACATCTAATTCAGTTGCTTGAGTTATAGTAGAAAATTATTTTCTTTGATTATATTAAAGTAAAAACTTCATTAATAAAGTTAGAAAGTTAAAATATTATGTTTGTCACTTAGTGAAAAACATGAACTATTTTTGCCATAAAATAATTCTGCATAATATAACTATGTTACAATAAACTACAATAGCAATCTAGCAAATGATGTAATGTAATTTTAAATAGCAATAATTTAATGGGTATTATTTTTAATAAATAACTAATTGCATTTTCTTAACTACATAAAACTTCCTCTGGCTTAGCTATCATGGAAAATGAATTTTAAACCAAAAAAATAATCAATGGTTTCTTATAAACATTTCCAAGCAATTGTTTTAAAGCTGTGATTTAATGTTCTTTTCCACATTATAGCCATGGAAAAACAATATAGAGTATTCTTTTCATCATTCAAATTTTAAATAATTCTATTAAACATATTTCTTTTATAAGCTAATAATTTTTATTGTGATTATTAATAACAGATTTTAAATTAAAATTTTTTTGTCATTAATGTTTAAATCAAACAAAACAATTACTGTGTGGTGACTCTTATGTACTTGTAGAATGTACAATAACTTTGATTTTCCCCATTATTACTCAGATCTTATCTCTGTAAATATAATCTTTCTTTCAAAATAGTAATTTACTTGACTAGCTAATGTTTTATTTGCGATGGATCCTACCATCATTGAATCATTAGCATCAACACATTTGTCTAATGCTCACTTAAAATAACACTATTTTGCTTATACAAGATTCCTACAAATATAGGAATTTCCCTGGCTTAAACTATTCAAAATTTCCATAACACCTAAGACATGGTGATACAGATTTCTAAAATTTAATGGCATTTACACAACCTACATAGTTATTCTCCTTTATATATATATGTAAAGCTTCACAAAACAAAAAATTTTTCTCCCTTACAGTAATGCGAAACTTTCAGGAAAGAATGTAATTTTTTTAACTTTTGCGCTATGTTGCTAACATTTAATTTGAGCCTGCATTACAATAAATCAAGATTGAATTGTATATAGAAATTTGTTCAAAATTATATGGCAACCAATTTTTTGCTTATTCAGAATTTTTCTGAATACCTGAAAGAAGATCATACCAAGTTCTTTAAATTTAATGCTTTAATTATGTGTCATTTATATGATTTTTTTTTTATCAATTATGAAATATTTATAATTTGAAATACTGGTATTCACAATTATTTAGAAATAGTTATTTTACAATCTGAAATACAGATTTAAGTGGTTATTAAAAATATAAACGTACTGCAGAAAAAAGTTTTTAATTGCACTGAAACGCCACACTCGATTATCTTTAGAGTGGCATCTCAGAATCATACCCCAAAAATTTTTTGATTCATATTAAATAACATGCAGCATATCCCTAAAAAATGCTTACTTTGAGAACATGACTCATAAATAAATTATTAAGGAGAAATGAACATGCTCTTACATATATTCAGTGTAAACATTCATTTGAAAGGATATATTATATTGTCACTTTTTACTTATAAAGCTTAATTACATTAGGATCTTCAGTTAAGAATGGATTCTTATATCTTTCAATATCTTTACTTGGAGATGGGAATTGAACCTATAATCCGAAGTGAAAGTGAGAAAGCTAACCATAGTCTGAGTTTTAGCAGATAAAATAAAAATTCCTGTTTCACAATGTTTACTATAATTAAGCTATTTATGCAATAATCATAAATAAGACTTGTAACATATATTAATTAAATTCATATATCTGATACAATTTACTTAATATTTTAAATAGTATAGGTAATAATTTATAAAATTTTTTGATTGATTTATGAATGTCTAGACTTTAAAAGTTTAGAAAAGTAGTTTAAAATAAAAGTAATGAAAAATGGGAAACCATTAGTTTGCTTATAAGAAAGTATTATGAGTCATATTTTCAATAATTTGATTTAAATGAAAACTGACCAAAGAAAAATTTTCACAAATATGAAATAATATATATGAGGAAGAAATATAATTTGTGCTGTATTCTTGAATATAGACCTGAAATCTTATGGTACATATTTGGTTATCACATAACAGACTGCAATTTGGTAGACACAGTAAAAAATACAAACATCAATAATAATTTCATATAGCTAAAGTTTTATGGACAAGATGGATCTACAGATTTGTAATTAAGAGTTTTACTTTAATATTTAAGATAAAGTAATTATTGAATATTTTTCTTAAAAACTATGCATATTTTCACTAAAGAATTCATTATTCTTGTTATTTTATTATACACGCATTATTATTCATTTATGCCGTTAGAAATATTTCTATCCTTACAATATCATGAGAATAAAACACAAGAAAAACATTATCATACAAAAGAACACAAATGATAAGAAATTATTTTATTTATCTTTCATTGAAAGTTACGATGGCTTCTTTTTACTTGTACTTTTAGCTTGTATTTCCTCTTTCTCCTGTAAAAAAAATGAAAAATTTCCAATTATGACAGACAACTAACATATTATTTATATTAGATTTTAAAATTACAGTTTTAAAAGTTGATTATTTTGAATGTAGAAAAATTTCAATATTTCGCCGAAAACACATGAAATTGTATTTTTATTATTGATTATTTCAATATCAATTTATAATAACATGCTTTTATTGCTATATAAAATAATAGAATTAGTTTTAATAAAGTATATGATCTTAATCTATATATTTTTATTACTTCAGATCCTTTAGTAAAATTATCGATCTCAAAGAATAAGGGAACATTTTTTTTTTAAATATCTAGCATTATTTTCTTGCATTAGTGCCCAAGTTCAGTAAAACCATCAAAGAACTACAAAAAACACACACTTCATATGTTCTAATATTTTATAATGAGCATTATAGAAAAAAAATTACTTATAAAATTGATAAAAGTTAATTAATGTTTCAATAAGACACAAATTGAAGGAAAAAACAATTTATGCTGTTAACAATTAAATAATTTATTATCAATTTTTTGATTAATCATCAATTGTCAAAAATATTGCTGCATTCATCTACAAATATTTTATCGATTTTTAGAATGTAAAAAAGATACAGATAGCCAATATTAAGCTATGATTGTCCTCTTTATTAACGTCATTTGAAAATTTTTAACTTGCAAGTTTTAATCTGAATGCAATACAACTATGCAAACAGTTAGTAATTACTGCTAGCAATAAAAATTCAATTTGAAAGAGACTTACTTTACTACTACTCTTGGTTCAATTAGATTTCTTCTTTGAAGACTTTTATATCTATCTTCCAAAAGATTTCCCTCTGCCTGTAAAGTGAAAATTATTTATGTAAATGATACAAAGAATATAATACACTTAAAAAAATGTAAGATAAGAATACTTTATAATTATTAATTAAATCAACTACCAATAATATCTTTCAATAGCTAAATATGTATTTAAAAAATACATATTTAAATAATTCTTTGGATATTCATGAATTTCAGAATAAATTTTTTAAAAACATTATAAAAGTAAAATTATCTTAGGTTATTTACTATGAAATTACTCACAAATAAAAAGAAAGGAAATCTTTGGAAAAAAATTGAGGTATGATAAAGAACAACTCATTTTTTTTGTTTTTCCATCATTTGATAATAAATACCTAATACAGGTTAAAAATCCAATAAATTAAAAATTCTTAATGAAAGGTAAAACTTTTTTTCAATAAATTTATGATACAAAGAAATATAACATAATTAAGAATTGTAAATTATTTCAAATCTAGCATAGTTTTTTATTCACGGATTAGAATATAAAAACATTAAAACTATTGGTAAAAAATAAAAAAAAAATTGCAAGGGACACATTTTAGATGACAAATTTTCATAACTCACTAAAAAATTGATTATCAAAGAAATTCAAAACAATTAAAGCTGGGGGGGGGGGGAATTGTAAAATTGGATAATATTGCCATTTATCAAATACCAACGATTTGTTTACATTTAATAAAAATATTTTTTTAATTTGTTAGGAATGTTCATTTTGTTTAATATTATACAGATTTTCATTTATTTGATGCCATGCAAAATATTTCAAATTCTAGAAAACCTAACATCAAAAACAATTAAAATATTTAATATTATGCTGTTCTTATAAGAATACTAAATAACATTGATATAACTCATTCTTATAATGCATAAGATTTATCACAAACATCTTGTTAAAAAAATGGATTGGAATCAATTATTAATATTTTTATAATATATTACCTATAATTTAAATTCCCATTTTGGTTAAGAACTTTAATTTTCTTCTTAATAAATTTTAAATGCATAGAAATAAAAATTTTCAATTCAAATTATTATTTTACTTATATAGATTTTCTTGGCATTTATTGAGTCAAATATATATATGAATACAAATGTTAGGAGTTTTTCAAGATTTCAATACAGTGTACTAAAATATTAAATTTGAAATTAAAAATATACAATTTAGCAGCTTTAAAAATTTTAATGTTATCATTATATTTATGTATAATAAGATCAAAACTTGAAATATATAAAGAATTAAAAATGCTTACAATCAATATAAAAGAAAAATATGGCTAAATAATTTTGAATGGTTAACGGATAATTATGAAAATACACTTGAATCATTAGTTGGATTTTATATCTCTATATTTCTGCTGCATAATAAATGTTTTATAAATAAATTCATTTTTTTTTTGCCATGGACATATAAATTCTAACTCATAATTTTATATATATTCTTAAGAAAGATTTGTAGATGTTCTAAGCCCCTTTTTTAATTTTTGTAATACTTTGATACAAATTTTTTGCTAAAAATAACAGTTTAATTTTCAGCCAAGCTGATATAACATATAATGGGGAGTACATTATATATAGCAAAATGATTTTCACATAATAATCGCATTTATAGTGAAAGTAATTATTTTAAGATATAGCAGTAAAAGCTTTGAGATAACAATAAAATTTAAATACTTTTCTTATATAAAGTTGATAAATCTTATTCGTTAATATTATACATGCATTAATTTCTTGAGCAGCATCGTTATGCTTCAATATATACTGGAATTTATTTTATGGTTGATTAAAATAATTTGTGTGAGTTTTCTAAATAATTGTAAGTCAGTGAAGATGCATATTTATAATTTAAAGTTAAATACTTTTTTTAAAGAATTTCCAGAAATGCTTCAAGTTTTACCTTTAATGTGCGTAAAGAATCACATAATTCATCAGATAGATGAATTTCTATATCAGGTGCTTCATATTTATGTTTGCTCAATGTTAAAGGTTTATACATTTTGTCAATTTTTCTTTGCAATTTTTTCTCCTGTCTTTTTTCGGAAATTTCTTCTTCTTGTTTTATTTCACCTTTAATACTTCTTAACCTATGAAAGAAAAAAATTCCAATTTCATCATCAAATCATAATTTCATAATAAAACTCAAAGTAATAGATAAATTAAAAAATCACGAGTGGAAACACACACACACATATATATATATTGATATTTATTACTATTTTAATAATGAAGAAATATTTTCTAATGATGAATGTTTTCAGAAGTTTTGACTATTTTACGTACTGTGAAAGTAAGTAGGAGCGTGCAACAAATAAGCACAAACTAAAATATAAAGAATCTTTTATGAAATACAATATTTATTCCTGATCGAAAGTTGCTCTTATATAAATAGCTCCAAAACATTTTCATATGGATTTGCAATTTAGTGAGATTTTCTTTAAATACATGTCAATCCTTCTCTAAGAAAAAAAAATTAAGGAGCTTTGAAAAAAAGAATATGGAAATAATAAATTTAATCATTTATTAGATGTCATAATTGTCATTTTGAATATTTCTGCATTTTCAAATTGCAGAAATATTCAAAAGGACATTTGAATTATTTGAATCAATGTAAATATATACATGAGGAATTGTATTTATACCTAAAAATATCTCTGTGAAAAAACTGAAAATAAACTATTATATACTTAGTAAAATATTTCCTCTTTGCTCTTCCATCATCCTATTACTTTCTTGAAAATTTTGAAAACAAGTATTCAACATAATATAGCATTTTCCAAGTTTCTTATTTTCCCCAATAAACAAATTAATAACCTTGATAAAAATAAATATTGAACAAACTATATTTCTGTTATCCTTTTTAATTGCCTTAATGAATTCAATATTGGGTTTTTATTTATCTGCAAACCTGATCTCTGTCAAAATTTAGCTATATTGTTACTAAATTTTGAAAAATTAAGATTTATTTCTAAAAAATAAATAATTTTTTTTTATCTTTTATTAATAACAATAAATATCACAAACACATCTAAATATATTTCATAAAAAAAAACTTTAAAAATTAAAGTATAAGAATATCAAGAAAATAAACTTTAAAACATTAAGAAAAGGATTGTACTTTGAATTGCATGATAGTCAAAATAAATTTTTTTTTAGGTGAAATAAGAAATTTTTTAATTAGATTGATAACTTAAGATTGCAGGTTAGTAATTTTACATAGGTTAATAAAATGCATACACAAAAATAATAATTATTATTTTTTTTAAAAAATCTTGATTTCAAAACTTAAATAATTTAACCTACAAATATTTCTGCTACTTACATAAAAGAGGAGGTTTAATGATGTAAATATTGTAAGAATAATACAATTAACGAAAATGTTTTGGTTTAAAAAAATGAAAATTCTAGGTGTTTGTAAATAAATACTTTTATATTGATAGTCCTTTCTTGGCATATATCATCTGTCATTTGATAAGATCCACTTTAAATTTTTGAATTAAGGTTTATTTACTTTTGAATATTAAAATTAATTGGTGAAATTAATATAAAAAAAATAAAGTTTTACGATTTTATATCAATGAATTTTGAAAAACAAGGAATTTGCAAATATTAAATTTCAAATACCTTATTTTGATATAAGTTTTGCAGTCATTCAATTATCATTATATTAAAAAGCTAAAATTGTACATTAATTCAAAAAATAATAGAGAGAAACTAAATACATGTAATTTTTTTGAACTATAATACTGATTGTAGATATTCATAAAATTAAATATTGAAATAGTTTTGATTGGCAAGAACAGAATAGTAGTTTAAAAAACTATTACCGATATACTTGATTGAGTTGCATCTTATGAAGCTGTTCTAATTTTTTTAGCCTCTCCTAAAAGGAATATAATGATTATTAATTTAAAATGTATTAAAATTTATTTATTTATTTATAACACATATTTATTAGCATCATTTATGCACAAGCTTAGAACATATTTTAGATTAAATAACCTTATTTAATAATTATTAAGATTCTTATTAGGCTAGTATTTAAATAAAATTATAATAAAAACATAAAAGTATACATTAATATTTGTATGCATACTAAAAATTTAAAAAACTATCTATAAGTGTAATTTCAATTTATCTAAAACGATTTTAATGAATCAATAATTACTTGTTCTTTTTGTTCCTTCTTTCTCCTCTTACGAGATTTAGGAATGCGGTTTTCTGTAGTTACAGGAGGATTTCGAAACCTACTCATAGGTTCTTCAGCTTCATCTTGTTCTTCCATGCCTTCTTCATCAAATAAGCCTTGAGACATTTCTTTCAAAATTGACTCCTATTTTATATGGATATAAATTATTGAAATTAAGTCTGACATAATAAATTTTGAGAAAAATAAAAATTCTGCTATCAAACAAAGATATTTTGATATGTACATTTACTAATATAAGTACACAAAAAAGAAAAAAAATGCAGATAAAACAATATAATAAAACTTACAGGTGTTGGGGCATTTTCCTTTGTAGGAAACATATCAGTCAACACTCTTTTTAAATGTAACTCTTCTTGATTCTTTGCTTCTTCTATTTCAAGAGCATCAGATAGTAATTTCTGAAGCAGAAAAGTAAAATTATATGAATAAAGGCATTGCATAACAATTCAAGTTATAAATTTGAACTATAGAACTATAGCTGATACTCTAATATACAACATAAAGTATGCAGAATATTTGTTCAACAAATATTTCATTATAAGTATTAGAAACAAAGACCAGTCTGAGCAGGGCAAAATTTTGTTAGTTTTAGTTTTGTTTAACCAAACTATAGACATAGACAATCTTTTAAATTTTTGTATAGAAATAAAAAAAAATTTAGTGTGTGGGTTTTTTTTTTTTTTTAATATAAGGGGAAAACAGTAATTTCGAAATAAACCAAAGCTTGACTTATTTCATCTAATGTATACAAAGATTACATAAGAGCAGTAAAGAAAACTTATAAATTTCAGGCTAAAAAATTTAACATTGATACAATTCTACATTTCCTTTAATCATCACATTAGAGGATAATATAATTATTCTTTTACAAATTCAATTCTAATAACTCATGAACAATGAAAGAAGGATTGTGCTTCTGCATGGCATGAATGGATTATTTTTCCAATACTCACAGCCACTTGCTGTGTGTTGTGTTTTGAAGAATAGTTTTACCATTTAAATTTTTTTATTAACCTACATCAATTGTTTGATTACCCTGATAGACAGAATCAAATTAAACAGAGTAAATAAAAATGTGCTTTACAACTGAAGGATTCAACTACAATAAGCTCAAAGTTTTTTTTAATATATATATATATATATATATATATATATATATATATATATATATATATA
>JAPDSC010114570.1:67131-86425 GCA_026290005.1 Latrodectus geometricus
AGATCTTTGAGTAAAGGATTTGTTATAGGAAGTTTTTGAAGCAAATGCTTTGAAGTTGCTATGTAGCAGCTTCTAATACTTTGTAGAAATGTTGTTTTATCAGTAAGTTCTTCCAGCATTACTTTTGCACCATGACCTACTTCAATCTTGTTTAAATTTAACTAATTTTTTCCTGAATCAACATTAATTTGTAGCAACTTTACTCTATTTTTTTCACAGATTTCTTCTGGGTTTAAAAATTTAAACATAATACTGCGAACAAGTTCATTTAACTTACTGTACATCACATGTACTAAAGGTTCGACTTTTTGCATTAGAAGTAAATAAGGTTCAAAAGTTTTACAAAAAAATGAAACAAAGTGCAGATAAGCCAGAGTCTTAGGGTCTTTCAAATGTTTTATAATCCGAAGATGTCTATCAGAAAGAGGAGATTTCGACTCTTTAGGTATTTTAACAATGAAATATTCCTTTAGAACATCATATTGCTCAACAATTCTCTCACAAACTGAGCCCAAAGTTAACCAACGGCTCTCAACATGACGAAGGAAACTATGTCTAGCTAAAGTTTCTTCCAGTATTTCTAACTGTAAGGAATGATAATCTTCCCTTCTTGCAGGAGATAGCTTGAAAAATTGATGAATATCTATAGCAAATCCATCAATATTACAATCAATTTTATCAATACCCTTACGCAGTGCTCCATGGATTATGTGTAAGCAACATGTACCCAAATCAATTAGTACTGGTAAACTTTGCTTACTCAGTTCACTATTTATTTGCTTTAAAACAGCTAAATTAACTCTTGGTCCATCCATTGACAACTGCATTAATTTTTCTAAATTCAAACCATTATTTTGAATAAAACTTAATAAAATTTTTACAATTTTATTGGCTTCAGCATGCCCTAAAAAATGTGATTCGAGGTAACAAATGACATTTTTACCTTGTTTGGCAGGCCGCAAACTCGTTAGACCATCCGATTGAGACACAGACTTATGGTATACAAACCCCGTCTTATAGAGGTCTTAATGGGACGTTGTAATCTGATGTCATGGATATTTTAAACCAATGAGAATTTGTTTACATTCTCATTGTTTACATTCCGGTTCCATTTCCGATTGCAATATTAAGAAAAATATTATTACCTCTATAAAGATTTATAATTAATTCCTCCTCTTCAAATTTAAACTTGTAATAACTAGTACTCTCGATATCAACGTGCTATATTTTCCCTGCAGAAATTGAAATTAGCGATGTCTCGCGGAAAGTTGCCAGATATTTCAAACCAGCTCGATATCCAGATTTGTCTCGCGCTCCGTCCATTTTTTGACGTAGTTAATATATTTGTGACGTCATTTAGCCTGATGTGAATCTCGCGAGATCTTCGGCTTGTCTCTCGATACATGTCTCTTGCGATCATCTACGAATTTGCGGCCTGCCTTTATCAGACCAATATGAGATGTAAATATCCAACTGTTTCTTTATTTGTTTTGTAGTAGTTTCATCGAAAAGTAAAACAAAATATGAAGTGCCGATATCCCGAAACAAAAGAGTTTTGAAATACGGACCTAATTCAAAATTAATCATATACCTTACTTTTTTGTCAGATAATTTGAGATTTTTTGCTATGGAGGAATCATCAAAAATTTCTCCATAAATGTTAGCTAAATCATTCAAAGATGAAAAAGAATAATTATTTTTTATTGCCACTAAAACTAAAATGGTTTCAGCTTTAATGGTTTTCTCTGATGTCGTTTTGGGGAGCCATGATTTGTTATTCACTACTACAGTCGATGTCGAGGATTCAGATGAAGTTGATGACTTGATAGTAAATAGTGTTTGATTCTTGTAACAGTTCACAGCTTTTTTGTGTTTTAATCCATCTGCATGCGCAAGCACTTGTCTAAAACCCATATTTGAAACACTGAATCTGCTTTTGCATACGAAGCACTCCACAGAATGAACATCGTCAACACTTCGGCACCATGTCTTGATTAGGCATTTATTCCCATCTTCCAGTTCCAACCATTTGTCGGAAAATTTCGTTATCCTTGGCATTTTTAAAAAAAAAATTGTTTTCAAAAAAGAAATTCTGAGCTTGCTAATAAAAATTTTTCAAAACACTCATCAAAATCTTTCAAAATAGCGCGATAAGCATTTCAAGCATGCGCATAAACGTAGGCCAATAATTCTCACAATTTCGATATCATTGTAAATAGTTGTGCACTACTAAAATCAGAATCTTTGTCTGTAAAGGCACAAAATAGAATTTAATGGTAAACCCAAACCTAAATTTTTTTTCTTTAGACATGCGTGAGCAATGGCTGAAAACGAGGCGGAGACGAATGTATGGCAACCCTATTTCCGGTTTGAAAGAGAACAAAAAAGGGGGAAATTTTTCTCTTTCTTTTTGCATAGAAAGCAGTTGAAAGAAAAAATATATTCCACTGAAAGAAAAATTTACAACTGAAAAATATAAAATTATTAATTGAAATTAAACTTTCAAAGGAATGTAATAAAAATTAAGGAATTCCAGGATTTATTTTGAAAAATAAGGACATTTCAGGACGTTTTTTAAAAAATCAGGAATTTCAGGAATATCAGGACAACTCCGAGCCCTGTAAGAATGTTCAGAGTTTGACAAAACAGTAAGCATTTGTAAAATATGGTTACTCATTTATTGTTTATACCTTCATTTAGATATATGACGATTTTAATGCCAAATCTTCATACTTTGCTTGAAGGCATTACAATGACATTTATTTTCAAATCAATAGACCATTAAGAATTTGAAATAAATAACATTAGTGTCGGGTTATTTAGAAAACTTTTATTGTATAAGATTTAATGTAAATATATTTATATCATAGGGGCTCTCTTCTTAAAAGTATTGTGAGATATTAAGGATTTAATATTATGTTTAGCAATTAAATCTAGCCAGGAAGTATTATATAAGATCTTTTCTCAAGTCAGTGTTAGTGTCCAATAAGGAAATAAAGAGCAATATCTATATAGAAGTATAATATTTTAGATATATATGAATACAACATATTAAAATACTTTCATTTTTAAAACAGAAATTCAGCAATAAAACTTGTGAAGAAAAAATTATAGCACATTTTATTAATTAACCAAATATAAAGAATGAAAATCATACATCAATTATAAAATAAAAAAAACTTACATAACAATTGGAGGAGGAACTTTAGTGAATGCTCCTATATTTGAATGACATTTTAAAGTCTTTATTTTATTTTTTACATCTGTAAAAGTAAAAAAAATGACCTTTATGCATATTTCTCTACAGATTAAAAAAATAACAACATTACCATATGAAACATAAGAACAAAAAGCTTAATTATGATGAAAATAAATCAATATCCAATTGTAGCAACAGAGCTTTTAAGTATTAGAAATTTTGTGCTTTAAATACAGGATTAAATACAGTTACTGGATTATTTAAAAATAGATTTCCAAAGTTTAGGTTTATATAAATCTGTTTTTATTAAAATTGTCTTTTTCACAATAAGGAAAATGCAATATTGTTTTAAAATTTTCAAGTAAACATTTAATCAACTGCAGTATTTTGAAGACATTAAGAGCTCACAATTCAAAAATTAAAAATACATACTGTAATTCCACAATGTTTGCAAGATTTAATTGTTACCAATTATATTTTTATTATAACTTTCCATAATGTGTTTTGAAATTTGCACATAGTTTTTGTTAACCTTTTAACTATACTGATTATTTTTGAAGATTCTGCAATTCTGATTTTACTGGTAACATGAAAAAAATTTAATTATGCTTTATTCAACAAATATATTCATAATAACATATGCTTAACTAATTCAAAACTTCACAAAACAATCTTTTTAATTGTTTAAAAAAATATTGGTAAATATTGGACATTGGTTGGTAAATTAAAGAAAACATTTTAATTGTGTATAAAAATACTACGAAAATAATTCAATCAATCAAATAAAACTACAGAAGCAACACAACTAACAAATTAGATATTTGGTGAAATTTTCATTGACACATATAGCAAATGTGCTATGTTTAGAATTTAATTTTTAGATACAGTTTCTTACTTTGCTTGTAACAGTCAATAGATAGAATTTTGGAAATAAAAAATATCTTAAAAAAATGAACATTTTTAATATTGAAGTGAAATTTTCAAACTTTAAAATTAATCTTACTAATGATTAAAAAAATATAAATTTTGGAGGATAAAGGAAGTAATAACATAAGTAAAAATTAGTTTATTTATAGCTTAAATATAATGTAATGGTAATGTTTGTAAGAATGTAATTTATAAATTTTTTAAATCCTATCAAGCCTCAATACCATTAAAAACTACAAGCAAAATATTTATTATAAGTTGTTTCAATCAGCAGTATATTTTGAGTAACTATTGTTTTCCATCTTAAATTTCATTACAGGATGCTTTGCAAAAGCAGTTAAAATTTCATTTTGTTTGTAAACTTAGCAGCGTCTAACTATTATTTTGACCATTTCAAACCATGGGGGAAAGCATAAGATAACTAGAAAGAAATATGTGGAATAATAATATGGTTTGATAATTAATTTTTTAAAATGAAAATTTCTAGGGATCCTTTGCACCTCTAAAAGAAAAAAATTTTTTGTTTTTCTTCCCTGATAAATTAATTCCCAAATATTATACATGATAAGAAGCATTGGCCATTGATGAAGAAAATTTCAAACAATTTTGGAACACTCATCCAGATTATATATTATTCTGAGTTACAATGGTTGAGTCATGGCTAAACTATTGAAAAGCTTTCCTAATTTAACCAATGAAACATCTTGTGCCTTTAAAGAAAAATGCAATTATATCATCAAAAGATACTCTATTGATCCATGCAAAATTTAATGAGAAAAAAATCCAATCTGTTCTTCAATAACCAAACAAATCACACTTTTTTTTTCTCTCTTTCATAACTATCTCTCTCGTCAGGCTGTTCATAAAGAACTAAATTGCCATTAGTTAGTTTTTCTTATTAAAGGAAACTGAAAGTTTTTTAAGTAAATAATTAGATTATTCAAAGTAAATAAAGGTGTTCTTCAGCATCTTAAATAAAATTAAAAGTTACATTCTGTTTCAATTAATTAAGCTCCTAAAAATATTCAAGTGAAACTTATTAAACTACAAAATTTTGTTTTACATTTAGATTAGAAAAATAAATTTAGACTAGATGCTTTTTATTTTTACAAAGCTCCTGAAATTTTACAATTGGGAAAAATGAAATGTTTTATTGTATTTGTCAATACATAGATATGTGAACAAACATTTTTATCAAATAAATCAAGATATGGAAAAATTTAAAAAATTAAATTCAAATTACAGTAAAAAAAAATTAATGTGCCATAAATTATTTGTGAAATTCAGTTCCGACCTACACTCTCATGAATTTTAACTGCGCACAAAAATGTGTTTTGAAAGAGTTCCTAGTTTTCTGATAAATCACAATTTCTCTTAACTTTTTGTCGTATTCTTTAAAATCTTTAACATATTCTTCACAACAATAATTATTTTTTTAAATAATTAAGATTTGAATAACAAAAGGAATACTTAAACACTTTGTAATAAAAAAAAGTGTTTAAGTATTCCTTTAATATATTTTAAATATATTTATTTAGCATATTTTAAAGTGGATTACATTTAACTAAGAAATTTGATTTTAAAATTTAAGAGTTTATAATTGTTTATATTATTTGGTATATTCAATCCAATACACTAGAATTCAATTTAAATATCTGCTTAGCTATCAATTTTTTTTTTTAAGCATTATAAAAGAAAAATTGTATATTTGCATTCATTATATATATATATATATATATAGAAAACTTTTGTGAAATTAATATCTGAATGGATGGGAAATGGATAAATTGCACTAATTGTAATTTCCCAATATTGGAATATAAAGAATGGCAATATGTTTTGTTTCTATTATTTTAGGTTATGAAATGCTCAAAAAAAACTTGTTCATTATTAGTATTGCATTATTTTGTAGAATCAATGCGCTTAACAGATTTTTTTTGTATTAATAAATGTTGCATTAATCTAAATCTTAAAACTAAGCATTTTTTTTCACAAAAATATTGTTGCAGAATATAAAAACATAAACTTAAAATTTTACTGGTTCTATTGGTTCTGGATTTTTTATTAGAAGGATTCTGCAACCTTATTCTTAAGGCAAAACTATTTAAAATAATAACAGCATTTTTTTGTGAATTTATAAAAATTTTTAGTTAATAGCAATTTTTGATAAATTGTCTGTATATAGTAAATTTTTAGTTTTATAATACAAAGTTTATTGATTGATTAAGAAAGCTATCAAGAGTGAAACATAAATATATTAAAAGATGCACTTTAATTCTAAATTTAAAAATTATTACACACAAAATGACAGTTCATAATAAATTTAACTTTTTACAATTTAAATAAAATATTTATAACATACTTAATATCTCTTTTATTACCTGAAGATTTTTCTCCAGTACTTTCTAAGCAAAATAGTTCTTCATTTGCTTTCCTTGATACATCACTTTAAAGATAAAATATATAATAGTCGAATATTATTCAAGTACTTAAAAAGTTTTCAACAGTAACAATTATTAAATATGCATATATAATGAAATGAAAAATCTTAAAGTGGAAAAATAGATATTTGCTTAAAAAGTGAATATACTAAATAAATAAACTTAAAACAAAGAACTTATAGGATAAACAAAAATGAAAAAAAATATAAGTGATATTAAAATATAACGTTAAGACCAATAGATCGTTTTCAAATTACTTTTTATTTACAAGAGTTAAATTTTTACTGTTCGTAGGAAGAGTTGAAATTTAGGTAAAGATTGGACATTAATTTTCCTGAATTAAAAATAACTAAATTTATTGATAATAGTAAAATGTTATTATTAATACTCTGCATGATCAATAACTTAGGAAATTAAATTATGCATTTTAGAAAACTTTCCTCATTCATATCAATATGTAACTTTATATAAACTTCTGGTTTAAAATATAAATATAGATTGGATCCTTTTTGGACCCGCCCCCATTGTCATAAGCAAAATAAGAAATAAATCACAAATATTTCTTGCTCATTAATTATAAAAAAATTTTTATGGTTAACATATTATTGACTGGAATCGCCATTACTCGATTACTGATAACCGGCTAAAAGCTGTACATGTTTTTAAGGGTATATAGGATTGCTCAATTAATTAACAAATAAGCATTGTAATAACAGACATTCAATTCATTGATTTAGATTTACTGACTGATAATTGACCTGTACTTGATACCATTTTATATATATATATATATATATATATATATATATATATATGTGTGTGTGTGTGTGTGTATCGTTACTAGCTTTCAATTCTTTGTATCATTAAAAACCAAATAACGAAAACATAATTATCCCATTATTCATTTAGATGTATTACTTAATTTGTGATTTTTGCTTAGCAACATCAACCTATTTTTTCATAGGTATGTGCCAATGCTGGATAATTTGAAATGAATATTATACAGAAAAGAATATGTTAATCAAGCATGAATAAGCAACATTTTTTTACAGTTATTTCATAATTCCTTACATTTTTCAATATACAGTCCTATAAATTAATAACTTTCAAGGATTTTGCAGAGCTTGAAACTGTGAAGTAAATTAAAAGGGAACATTCAGAATAGCAACATTTAAAATCTAATGTTATACAAAAAATATAATTTTGATAGAAAAATAACCCACAAAATGTTTGACAAGAAAATTAGAATTCATAACAGGTGATAATAGGAAATAAGATTTTATTCATCACTATAAATATTGTCTATGACATACAATAATTTAATGTTAATTTAAAATGATATAACAGATTAAAATTGGTCTTAACTATTAATAAAAATAAATTATTTTTAATTTTTCATACCATCTGGGATTAGAAACAAACCTTTAATTTTAATTACCATATTCAATAACATACAAAATGAAAAAAAATATTAGTATGTGAAAAATAATATGAATAAATGGTAAATAATATGAATATTTCATGGCACAAGAATTTGGGAAAACTCCAAATAATATATATATTTTCTATATTTTTGTTATAAATATTAATCTCTATTTCTTGCTACTATGTTGCAGCATACAACTGTGCTAATTTTATTTAAATTTTCATTTGATTTGCTCTTATAAAAAGAGAGTGATTGAAAACTTAATATTGCTTATCCAGTACATAAAATAAAAGTAGTGTAAATGTCACTATTGATTAAAAACAGCATGAATGAATCAAGGACATATTACAAATGAATTGGTTAAAAGGGCAAAATAGTCAAATATATAGAAATTTCCAATTGCATCTCAAAGAGTTTTATTTTTCATCATTTATAATAACATTTCAAATAATATTTGTCATTTTCACGAGTCTTAGTTTCAGTTTAATATTATTCTATAAAAAGAAAAGGAAAATAAAGTTTATTTAGACAAGAAAATTCAAACAAAATTTACCCATTAGGAGAATAAACACCTTGTTTTATCAAAAAATATGATTCTCATTTTAAAATATATTCCTAAGAAAATTCTTAACTAAATCAATTAAAGTTTCAACCAATAATAATTCAGAATATACAGTTAACTTCACATTTTTTTAAAGAAGGAGTAACGAGTTTTCAGACATAAAATCAACTATAAATTATAAAGTTATTTTAAAACTAAGATTAACAGTTTACTTATTATATGAGTCAAAACTCCATCGATCATATGGTGTTCATTTAAGTTTATATTTAGTAAAAATTAGAAAAACAAGCATTACTTTAAATATGTATATTTAATCATTAATTTTACAAGAATTTACATCAAACTGATTTTATGCTCAACAAATAGAAAAAAAATTATTTTTCTCAGAATCCAAGAAATTTATGTATTACTTAAAGTTCTTGGACCCTGAGGGGAAAAAAAATTCTAATTGTTGAGCAAAAAATCAGTTTGATATTAATCAAAAATTGAAAAAAAAATCTATGTATTACTTCTTTTATTTTTATCAATTAAGAAATTATTTAGTAAAAAATATATATAAATTAATCTAACAATTGGCACACAATGTTTATGTGTGAAGTTTGCTGAATTAACACAACTCATTAATAATTTACCTACCCAATTCTTTCTTCAAGCCTTTTGTCTTCTAAGTATTCCTCAACTTCTGTAATATCACATTTTTTCCAGGATTTCTTTTTATTCTTCCCTCCACGGAAAGAAGGTTTCTTTTTTCCAACATTACCACGAGACATGTTTGTTTTGTTTACGTTAGGAAAGAAGGAATTTCACTTTCACTACAGGCTGCCATATATGAAAAACAGTCGAGCTGCTTCAATTTAATACAAATTACATGAGACAATATTATAAATTCAGCTTTCAGTTTTATATCACTTTATTATATCATAAATATATTTAAAACTCAATATTCACATACTTTCACTCTTAATTTTAGGAAATTATAAGAAAATAATAATTTTGTTTTTTAATTTTTCAATCAAAAATCAGTTGAAGTGAAGAAAATTATTTGTTTATATTTTTGTTTATATTACAACTCTGGCCGCTAGAAGTATTGGAGACCAATTTTCAAAAATAGAGAACATTATCAAATCATTTTCAAGTCAAGTTATATATTAAAAAATTTTAAATACACAATAGATTAACATTTATTAGATGTCGCTAAATGATTTGATATATCAGATTTGAAAACTATTAAATGACATTCATTTTTATATTTAGTAATTTTCTGTAAAAGAAAAAAATATGTATACTTAATGGTTTGTTATACAACAATAAAAATTTGTTTTTAAAATAGCTATATTTTTAAAAAAAATTATTATGTTTCTACGAAATAAATTTTTATTTTATAAATTTTTTAAGATTTTAATCAATAATAAAAATTGGAATACATATAACATAAAATATGAAGCTTACTTGGGAGTAAGGTATTTTGCAAACATACCTACACTTGATGTATTTGATAGAAACGCCAAAAAATTACAGAGAGATTGGGCTGCTAAAATAAAAAATGGTCATGTATTTGACTATTTAAAAGATGAAGTAAGGAACACTTTATGCAAAGTTTAAAAATAAAATGCCGATATGCATTTTTCTTACATTATTTGTTTTTAAATATTATTGATATGCATCGCTTTTTAACTTTTATGAATAACTAAGCAATTTTATTTTAATCTTTCATACTTTCTAAGCTCTTTTTTGTTTCATAAGTTTTAAATCTAATAATAATTTGTCTGATGTGTTGCATCTGCTACTGCTGTGCAAGTCTTTTTTTTTCTGTTTAAAATATGTTATTTTCTTAATTCTTGCTATGAAACTTTTTGAGCCAGATTTGGTAGAGATAGCAAATTTGGCAAAATTATAACTTAGTATCTGAATGATGTAACTTCCAATTAAAATTATGATTCTGTGTAATTTAAAACATAATTAATGCTAGCAAAAATTACATTTTAAAATTTTTTTGGCATTCTGTCAAAATTTTACTGTTAAAATGATGGCACTTTTCATAGTGAGACACACTGTGGGCATTCTATTGTAAGCCAAAAAAAAAATGTATAATTTCAAATTTAAGATATTTTTCTGCTACAAACTTTTGTTATGTCGTATTTACCGAGAAACACTTGATTGAGTAATCAGAAACTGATTTGTGATTGATTATAAATTATATATAATTAGTTTGTTTTTTCAAAACTTGTATTATGGGAAAGTCAAAATTGTTTGTATGAATGATGTTAGATATAACTAATAAAATAATTTTTGATTAATTTTTCCATTCAAATTTTATATTTCAATTTTGTTCAGAAAACACTTTTTCTGAATGAAAAAGTGTGTATTCTTTCAAAAAAAAGTGTTACCTGAATGAATAAGTGCTTTATTTGTAGTGGTAAAGTAAAGTGACTTCATTTGTGTTGTTAGAATTTCCTTTTTATAATAATACACATTTCAATGTATAGTTCTGTTATTCTATAAAGACATGACTGAGAACATTAATTTTAACTCTTACCAAGAATTTCAAAAGCAGCTTAATAATGGATATTAATAAAGTTTCTGACAAGTAATGACTTATAACTTTTATTATTTCAACTTATATGTTTTATATTTGCTTAAACATTTTTATTTGTAACAGAGTTATGTCTTAAATTACTATTGATAGGAATATCTGTAATTTTCTTTTATATGACGTTTAGTAGTCATTTTATTTTAAATATTCTTAGTTTTTAAAAATGTTTTATATTCAACAATTCAATCAGCATTTTCAATTAATTCTTACTATATTTGCTTGGTATATAAGTGCTGGGGGAAAAATAAAAATAAAAACCCTTTGAATTTTTTTATCTCCATCATTGCATAAAAAGCATTGCACTTATAATTTTTAAATTTTAGAGAACTTCATCTTACTTAGAATATTTTCTTAAGTTGTCTGATTCATTTAAAGTAGTTTATATTTAATAAAACATAATTAAATTTAAATTAATTTCCATTGTAATAAATTTATAATTGCAATATTTCACATTATTTTTTATAGCATGCAAGTTTATGCTTTTTTATAAATTTTAGATTGGGGATAGAGTTGCTGATCGTGTTTTTGATATAACAAGGTAAAATGATATCTTATTTGATTTAATGTTTATTTTACATAGTATATATTTATAATATTTTTCTGAACTTATATGATAGTATAAATATTTTCGTATTTACTTACTTTTTTGAGATAGATATTGATAATTATTAAAATATTGTAAGTTATTTATAAATATATATCATTCAGCTTAATTTCACAGAAAATACTGTAAGATATATCAATAATGGATGCATGTTGATAGTCAAAATTATCAATTTTAGGAGCCAACTAACTGTTAACTATAACTGTCATTTAGCTTTGCTGTTGTCATTAAGAATTGTGAAAAAATAGCTTGAATTTCTGATAAAATACTATCTTTCATTTTTACCTGAATCTATCATTCTTTCTCTCTCTCTTTTTTTCCTTAAATATACTTTCTTAAAAATTACTTAAAATTCAAGGATAAAATTTTAATCATTTCACAATTCAAATTTATTTAATATTTGAATACTACATTTGACAAATCAATAAACTCTGAAAAACAAGAAATTGAGAAAAATGATAAAAATATATTTTTTAAGATTAATGTTTTTATATTATTTACATATGGTTTTGCGGTGTTAATTCTGATAAATGAAATTTGTTCTGATTATGTACAGTTATATATTATATACAGCTTTGGAATTAAAATTTAATAAAGATTAGAAATTAGTTAATTTATTTGGCAAATGAAACACATAATTAATTGTTATTGTTTCACTGTGACTTGTGCTTATAACCAGGTTTTTCTTAGCTTTTAATTCAACTATCAAAGTTAAATATTTCTTTTTGGAACAAAAATCAAATGAAATATATAGTAAAAATGGTAGATTAAAATGTTCAAATTTCATATTATAAGCTTAAAAGCATTGCTTAAGGATTTATAATGTGAGAACAGTTTATATTGATATTCAATTTTGATGTATATTTCTAATATTGTCTTTGCAGAACATTTTCTAATTGTGTTGAATTGGGATGTGGAAAAGGACATGTTACAAAACATTTGACAAAAGTGAGTTGATTTATACAAAATTTCTTTTCATTACTTTTCATCTAGACAATTTATACTTTTAATTTTTTAACTCTATAAATTCTTAAGTCATGTATAATTTATTTTGTATTTTTTTTATTAAATTGACACTGATATTAATTGTTTAAAAAAGTTTCTTTAATAATTAAAAGGTTGCTTATAACTTTTAAAAATATTTTTGAATAATTAATTAGCAATAACCTATTCAAGCTATTTTTTATTACTAATATCATCTGTCTGTTAAATTTTGTTGACTATTTTTTTATTGCATTAATTTCATCTTTACGTAAAATTAGTTGATGAGCAGGATTATCAAAATATTGTGAAGAAGACTCAAATGCTGAGAAAAAAAATAGTATGTTCTATGTGAAAAACCTTATAAATTGTGAAAATTCTGCTAAAACATTTTAAAAATTGATAATTCTAAAAGTTAAAATTGTATCTATATTATCAGTACAAACAAACAAAGTTTATAGTACAAAAAATGTGTTTTAGTTTTAAAAAAAGATATTTATATAAGCAAAAAGATATCAACTGTATTTTAGCTGAATGAAAACTGAATTAGTATTTACTTAAATTTGATGTAAATTGTATTGAAATGATATAGTTCTAAACCACATTTTAATCTAATTTTAAAATTGAGTTGTTACTTGCTTAGAATTAATTGTATAAATAGTATCGCATCATTATTATATGCATCATATTGTTAATTGTATCATTGTATGTTAATTATTATTCAAACATAAATGCATTAATTTTGATGAATCCTATCGCCTGCTGTAGTTGCTAGTAGATTGCAGTTATAAAATGGATTCCTTAATATGACAAATTTAACTTATTCATGAAAGATTAAGATTCTGTGGCAACTTATGATGTGTGCAAAAAGTAATTGCAGTTATGAATATTGCTGGTTTTTATGGGATTTCTTTTACATTAATGTTAAATTCTTTGATAATCAAAACTATATTTGAACTTTCAAATTTTAAATTTAACTTGTCAAATATTTAAGCTCAATTTTTATTTGGTAATTTGAATTTTAACTTCTAAGTCTGAAAACTTAAGATTTTTTGTACTTATATATTGCGTAATAACTGTTATGAGAAAAAACTGAATTTGTATTTTCTAAATTTGAAGGGTTAAAAAACTTATTTTTGGTTAAAGAGACAACACTTCAAATGAGTTTGTCCATATTTTATTTATGAGTTTGTTTAAATCTTGCTTACATTTCATATTATTTTCTTAGTATTTTATTAACTTAGTTAGGTAATGTGTGGAAGTTTTTAAATATGATTTGTGTTGATTAAAAATACACAAATTATTCTAACAAACAATATTATTCATGTTACTATTTTTACTGTTTTAGTGTTATTACCTGGTCATTGGTTCCTGGTCAATAGTAATATAAAAAAAAATTTTTTTTAAGTGTATGACATTGCTTGATTAATTAAAATCCAAGTATTGTAAAAACCACTGTTTATTAGTATACGATTATTGATTTCTACTTGATAGCACTACACAGAATATTTTCTTGAAAATGTGTGCCAATGATTTATTAGTTGAAAGGAAAGTATTTTAAATATTTGTGTTAATGATTTAGTTTTATTACCTGTTATTGAACCTGCCTGTCTGGTGTCTTAAGTAGGATATATTTATTTATGGCATACACCATTGTAATTAATATATTATAAAATAGATTATCATGTGTTTTTTGTTTATATAGCTCAAATTTGGCCACTGTTTCTTTATTTTCATATTTTATTTCTGAATACATACTTTTCTAAAAAGTATATTTAGTTTTCCTCCTAGCATTTTGTCACAAAGTTTTTCTATGGAAAATAAATAGGAAATACTTAAAATTTTAATGTTAAAATTATTTCAGAATTAAGCAAAATCCTGTAATTTCAATTAGCAGGAAAAGTGGAAACCACTCTAAAGTTGCATCAAGTTAGAATTTTAGTCAGTATCTTGACAGTCTGATTCAATTATTTTCTGTCATTTTCCTCAAAATTAAAAACTTGCAATTCTATTTTTATCTTTATTAAATCTATAAATTAATTATTTGTAACTTACATTTGTTTGAAGTTAATTTAGACTAACTTTTATTATGTTGTGGCTCACATAGGAAATTAAATTATTATGTTATATCATAAAAACTTACTTTTATAAAAATTTATTTCAACCTAAAGCAGCTTTTCTTTGTCATTTCACTTTAATTAGTTAAATTTTTTTCTAATTTGAAATATTGAAAGCATATTTTTGAATTGTCTATTTCGTATGTTTCCTATTCCTTTCATTTGTCTTTTTCATATATGGTATAATGTGTGCCAAGTTTCATTAATTACCATGTCAAGCAAAAATTTTATGAATACTTTGAAAATAGTTAAATTCTTGAAATTGTAATATTGAAATTTCAAAATTAAGTAACTTTATTATTTATTATCAATAATAAAAATGCATTCATTTTAAAACATATTTACAACTTATATACTTGTGCTACTATTACTTTAATTTTATATAGTTGATTAAAATATAATTTAAACATTGTTTTAATTGCATTAATATTCAAAGTAACTTTTATAAAAACTTAAATCATATTTATATTAATATATATTTTCTATTGCAGGAAAATGTGAAAATGATTTATCAATGTGACATTTCTTCTGAAATGCTGGTAATTAAATTTATCATGTTGAATGAATATTTTCTAATTTTTTCATGTTGCATATGCAGCTGATACCAGCTAAATAACAAATTCATTAATATAATTTAAAATATTATAAATCTTAATACATGCAAGTAAGATACATGTAAGTAAAATTTTAGGTAATTTTTTTATTGAGTTACTAGGTAGGAAAATATATTCTTTATATGCACTTGCTAAGTAAGAATTATTTAGCTGTGTTTGTTGATTGAGGAAATATGTGGCAGCACCTTACAATTTTTTAAAGTCCCTGTTTTTGAAATATTTTCTAAAAACTAATGTTGGGAAGATACATAAATACTGTTGCTTTATTATTTGAAAAATTTTGATCAAAGTTTTATGAATTTATAGTCACTTATTGCTCTGTAAAAAGAAATTTACTGGCTGAAAATTGTATTTTGTGTATATTTATGAGAAATGACAGATTAATAATTATGCTTGTACCATTAGTAATTTATATATTAATTTTTTTCGCAAGTATATTTTTATTTGCTAAAAAAAATTAATATATGACATTGCAAAATCAATACAATATAAGAGATTGAAATAATTTTAAAAATAATTTAGTTATTTTAGAGTATTTTTTAATCATAAATATAAACATTTATATTGTTTTTGGAAAATTTGCTTTGTTATTTTAAGATATACTATTGTTATCTTTATAATGCACATTTTGCATAGAAGTAAATAAAAAAACATTAGAATTTTTTTTTTGTAATAAACAAAGTAATCTATCTTTAGATCATAAAAATCAAATTTATGTTTCTTTTTAATGACAATGTATTGCATTTGTCACTTTTTTAATATTTTTTATAAAATGTTTGTATCATTAAAATTTTATACTTAACATTTTTAAAAAATGTTTCCTGTGCTGGATTATCATCTTTGAAATCATAAAATACAAATTTAAATATTTATGTTTAATTTTTTTAAGTAGTTATAGTTAGTTATAATTTAATTTCAATTGCAATTCTAAAATCATTCATTATCTTATTATTAACTCCTTTTTAAAATTGCATTTCTGAACATACATTTTATAAATTAAATTTTTAGAGTAATTTTTTTTTCAATATTTTTGTATTACAGGAACGAAGTACAATCTCTGAGGAAATACCTACTTTTAAAATTCAAATAGATGAAGAACATTTGCCTTTCGCTGAAAATACAATTGAACTCTTTGTAAGCAGTTTGAAGTATGCCAATAAATTTTTATTTTTATATAATGTAATTTTATTTTAGAATTGTTCTTTAAAACAAAATACTTATTTAAAAATAATTTTTAAATTTTCAATATATATATATATATATATATATATATATATATATATATATATATATATATATATAAGTTTATTTTAGAAGTGTATCATTAAAATAATTATAAAATCAGTATTTGCTCTAGAAAGAAGTTTTTTTCTCTTCTATATAATTAAAATTTAATGAAAGTTATTGATTTATTCAGTTTTGAGATATTTTAATAATTTTTCATTTAATTTTTTTAAATTAATAATTATGTTTTGTTGAAAGAAATTAAATTTCCATAAAGATATGTAAAAAGATATTATTTCTATTTTTATACAGCTGATGTAAAATAAAATAGAATAAATTATATATATATTTTTTAAAAAAAGTTAAAAATGGGGAAAAAAAAAAGATTTAAATTGTAAATTTTATTTTTATTCACACAAAATATGATTTTCAATGTATGCTCAATTATAATTATTAAAGTATCTTTTAAATTGCTGCTATGATGACTTGGATGGGAAAAGTACCATTTTTGGTAGTGGTTTTTAAACCCAATTTAAGTATATTCATCATATTCATTAACAGTGGCAGAAAAACATATAGTACTATATACTCATATAGTTTAGGACACTATAGTCACTATAGAGTACTTGATCTCTGTTTCCAAATAGTCAGGGCCCACCTACTTTTGGCAAGAATTCAGCATTCAGCTGAATTCTTCCCAAAAGTTGAATGCTGCATCCCATCAGTTGAATGCAGCATTATATAAGATATTATATCTGATGGCATCTTATAGGGTGCAACATTTAGTATTTTCGTAATGAAGAAAAAGGAAATAGTTTAATGGCTACACATTAGAACAAAAAACTTTTTAAACTATGAAAAAAATATAGCTCAGCAATAAATTGAATTTTATTTATTTTGCTTATATCAGTTTAAAGATCATATGATTTCTATTAAAATAACAATTCTTAAAAACAATAACTTGATTTTTTATTAATAATAAAGTAAATGTCTCACAGTAAAATTGTGTTTCTATTAATTTAATAATCTTATTTATTCATATTATATTTAGTTTCCACTGGATCAATGATCTCCCTGGCATGTTTCAACAAGTCAGTATACTTTTTATTCATTTTTCCATTTATCCATTCCATTTTCCATTTTCATTTTCCCATTTTTTCATTTTGGTGAATATTTCTGTATTAGAAATATGAAAAAAATAGAAAAAAAAAAAAAAAAAAAAAAAAAAAAAACTGTACTTTTCAGATTCATACTGCTTTAAAACCAGATGGTGTTTTGATAGCTTCAATGTTTGGTGGTGAATCCCTTTTTGAATTAAGATCTTCTTTACAACTTGCAGAAAATGAAAGAGAAGGGGTAAATAATTTATTTTTGTTAAAATACAAAAATTTATATCATCAATAATTAAGAAAAAGAAATAATGATGCATAAAATTTTAAGTTTTTTTTCCTACAAAATTTAGGATTTATATCATTGTATTATTAAAAAGGCCTTGATTACCAAAACTGTCAGTCTCTACCATGGTTTAAGTATCTGTGAGCAGATGTCATGCTACCAATACCCACCATTAGGCTAATTGCCAAAGAGTTATAACAATATGCAGAGCTTCAAAGATTAAATTTTAATACAGTTAAAGAAATTCCAATTATTGGTTTAAATACCTATAAAGTATTTCATTCTATTAATAGAACCTTTAATAAATAAGAAACTAATAAGCATGCTTATAATAAGACATATAAAAATAGCAAGTTTAATTTTTTGATATTAAACCTAAATCACATAACAAAAATAATTACATAACATAAATTAAGTTTAAAATTTGAGAATAAATAAAATAAAGATATCCCAATTAAATAATTCATTGTCATTACTAACAAAAATAAGTAAACTATAAAACCAATGACATTAAACATTTTAGCCAAAACTATCAGACACCAGAGTTTGAATTTCTGAATTTGGTGCTTTTAAATACCTGTAATAACTCCCTTTGACAAACTGGCATGTGTTTACAGTTAGTTAATAATTCAATTTTGAATATAGAAACGCCAGATCAGCAAAATAAAATTATAAGTGTATTAGATAAAAAATGGTAAGGCAAGCAGAAAAAATAAATTTTATGAAAATAACACACAAGTATTTTAAATGAATGATAAATATGGTGATAAGAAAAATAATATAGAACAGTACTAAACTAAAATAAGCTTTTTGGTGTATGGGTTTGTTCTCTAAGGGATATATCAGGATACAAGAATAAAGAAAATGCACCCCATTAGTATGTCTTTGTCACCTTTTGATTTTGTTTTCAATGTGGATAACAGCCTTAATATATCTGATGTTAAAACTTATGGTGAGTCTTACCTTTGAGGCATGCATGGTTATCTTACTTTCTTTGCTAAAAGATTTCAAATGCAACCTTGGCTTTCATATTTGGCTAAATCTATGACATAGTAAGAACATTTTACTATTAATTATCGGGAGAATGATGTGTTACTGTGATCTAATAAACTCTAGCATAGAAAAATTTTAATATATATTTAAAGTGGGATTCTGAACACCTGGAATGGAACTGTAACTTTTTAACCAAGTGGTTATATAACCACTTGGTT
>JAPDSC010114570.1:86825-133844 GCA_026290005.1 Latrodectus geometricus
AATTAGTTGTGTAAATAAATCTTGATTTCTAACATCCATTAATGCAGGTTACATGACTTGAAGGATTTATCTTCATAAAAAACAAAAATGTCAACTTTAAATTTTCTGTAATTCCCCTGCTTAGTGACTTTTTGTAGTGTAAAAGCAATGCTTGCATCTTGAATAAATTCTTTCTAACCTATATTCTGCATTTTTTATTATTAACAGAATACTTCATCTACAAACAAAATGTTTCATGTTTATATATTAACAATCCAAATAAAAATTATAAAGTAAAAGCCATTGCTTCATCAGGTAATCCGAAAACTTTTGTTGTTGTGTGACATAAAAATTCCAGACACAGTATTGGTATGACAAAATGAACTTTATTCATGAAAAATGTTCCACCTTGATTTTGATCTCCTCAGCATCATTGAGCTGTCTCAATTGCATTTGATTGTCCAGTGTACAGAACAAGTTATAATCACTTGAGAAAATGTCTGATGAATAAGGAGTAGAAGAAAAGTTTCCATCCTAGGGCAGTAATTAAATTCAGAGTCACATTTCCAGTTTGCTGACTTGTGACATGGACAATGTCATTTGATGTCCATCATATGAACAGTAGCTTCTAGGAACGGAATGGAGCCTTAGCACCCCTGGCAATCTGATCAGTTTCTGACAACCAATGATATGAATGTTTATGGTTGATATATTGGATGTATTTTTCATCACATGTTGTCAGGTAATCCAGAAATGATTAGTTTTTCTGGCAGGAAAAAAGTGATGAACAGATCAATAACCTTTGAAATCTCTTGACTTCAGAAAGTTTTTGTGGAAACCAATTTGCTTAGCTTCCACACCATTCTTAGTGTGTGTAAACGAGTATAAATAGTTTCCTACATATAACATAATTGCAAGTTCCTGACACAATTGAAAAGTATCTTCTTTGATAATACTTTTCAAATCCTCGCCTTGTAAGAATGCTAATCATGGTGTACTTTCAAACCATTCATCACCGGAATGGAATTTGTGATGCCACTTTTTGTGGTACATTTAGTTACTGCATCATTTCCAAATGTCAATATTTTTCTGCATGCTTCAGCAGTGTTTGTGCCCAATTTGTGTTCATATAACCATCATGCTCAAATAGCATCCTTGTTTATGGCAATTATTAAACCTGTTTTCTGATTCACAAACTAAACTGAAATCCATAAAACTTCCATGTGAGCAAGTCCTAGATTACCCGTTTGAATATACATAAAGAAAGTAGCTTTATGCTGATCAATGCACATACATAACAACATTTGCAATTAGCCTTATTTAAAAGCAACAATTTTTTGAGTTAATTGAATAACATGAGAATCTGATATATTTTTTATATTTCAACATATATACCTATTTATTGTAATTTATTAACTACTGTATATCTTTCCCTTAAATTCTCAAAATTAAGCTACCTTTTAGAATTAATATGGTAATGAGTTTAACATTTGCTTATTAAAAAGTTAAAAATAATTTACAATGATTTTTTAGATTAACTTTTTTAATTCCTATTAATGAGATTATCTTTTTTGTTAGGGCTTTTCTCCTCATATTTCCCCTTTTGCAAGAGTCAGAGATATTGGAGATTTGATGACCAGAGCTAACTATTCCATGCTTACCATAGTAAGTTATTAACATTTTTATAATTCCATTTTATTTACAATGATTGATATAAATTTTAATTTCCTTTTCTTATTTATAACGGATACTGATGAAATAACAGTAAATTATCCAACCATGTTTGAATTGCTTGAAGATCTGAGAGGTAAATGAATTTTTTCCTTAATGGTTATTTTTTGTACTTGCATACATGCATTTTTTAAAATTAGCAATATTTTCTGTTTTATTTTTAAGGTATGGCTGAAACGAATGTTGCATGGAATCGTAAACTATCTATAAGCAGAGATTCTTTATTAGCAGCATCTGCTATTTATTTAGGCAAGTACTTTTCTAATGTAAAATTGAATAATAAGTAAATTATTAAAAGAATGAAAAATAATCATCAATCAAAATGAATGGAATTGATAAAATCATATGATGGTTTAATATTTTTAATGTGTGACAACAAATAGAGAGAGAAAAAGGGAAAGAAGAAACAACTAAAATAATAATAAAAGTTTAAAATATAATATTTAAAGCACAACAAAGCTTTAATCCACTTTCATTTTATGATTTTTTTGATAAATATTTAAAATCTAAGTTGTTAATATATTGCACTAATACTTATCTTCAAAATCTCATAAAAAAACATTTGAGAAATGTTTTTTTTTTTTATTTATTATTATTTATTTTATTTTTTTACGATTCCATTTTTATATTGCATATATTTTTATGGGTTTTAATATTCATACTTCTTTATTTTTAAGTTATGCTTATTAATGAAGATTAGTTTAAAGAATTAAAAAAAATATTCAATAAATTTGAATTAGCGTAGCCTTAAATTCTTTATAATTATATATGAAACTAATTTTTATAAATACATAAATTCTTCTACTTTTGATGTATTTAACAATTTTTATATTGATGAAACTTTTTTATTTACATCTAATTACAAAAAGAATACTAGAGAGTGAATATGAAATTTTGTATTAAGGTTATTTCTAAAAATAAAATAAATAAAACTAAGATTGAGAAATATCTCCAAAAATTGGAATTATTTTAGACTGAAAAAATTAAAATTTCTTATATTAAGCCTGTATTACCTATATAATTATTCATTATTAAAATATGAATAATTATTATTTAATATTTATAATAATTATTCATTTTAAGCCTGTATTACCTATATAATTATTCATTATTATTTAATATTAATGTTAAATTATAATTTAATATTAATTAATATTTTTATTATTTAATATTAATTTTAAATAAAAATTATAATAAATATTCATTATTAAAAGTTGGGTAATGTCTTAAAATAAATATAAGTATTAATTTTTGTAATATATACATGCAAAAATAGATTTTTATAAATTTAAAATATTTTGTGAACTTCCATGTGCATATCTAACATGTAATTCCTATTTAAATACTGAAATTGTAGGTATGTATGGAAATTCAGATCGTACAATTCCAGCTACTTATCAAATTATTTATTTAATTGGTTGGAAACCCCATGAATCACAAGTAAATATATTTTAATAAAATTTTTACTGCTAGTGGTATTTAAATTAATTTACTTTAATTTCTTATCTTTTAATTTCAGGCGAAACCTGCCAAACGAGGATCTGGAAAGATATCAATGAAGACAATTTCTAACTTAGAAAATAAGGATTAAGAAACACTAAACATGTTTAATTACATTTTAAAAGCTTCTTAAACTATTTCATGTGTATAGATTTTAAATCGACTTGTTTTTCTATGAACATATGCATAGATATTTTCATTTATGAACATACATTCAATGAAATTTTCTGTTACATAAGAATAAATTTCAAATTCTAATGAAGATGCATTTAAAATTGCATAATATTCAACATTACTATTTTATACAAATTATAAATTTATGTAATCACAAAAACAAATATTATTTAACATACATAGCATGCAAAATAACTGAAGCTATAATTATATTTTTTTTTCTAAAATCTATTTCAGGCATATTCTATTATTTAAAGAAAAAATAAAAAGCAGAAAAGGGTTCATATGCATGTGAATTACTTGGAAATATCAAAATTTTTTTCTGTTGATCAGCAATAGGTGAAATTAAAATCTATTTATGTATGCATCACTATTGCACACTAAGTTCTTATAAGTATTAAAGTTCTTATAATTTTGTAATAAAAAAAAGTGGTTGCCAAAACATGTATTATTTAGAAAAATTTTGTCAAATGTTAATTTCATTTATTTGACTAAGAGTCTATATTAGATTATCAAGTCAAAATCCAGTTTTTGTTTCTAAATATTTCAAAATTGCTTTCATACAAAGGCACTACTATAACAAGATTTAAATACATTCAATGTATTTGTTTTTAATTTAATAATTTAAAATTTATATTATATTGAATTTACGGGTAAGTTATTCAATATATTAGTACTAATTAGACAATGTAGATCCTATTTTGAGTTTAAATAAAAATATTATTCTATTTATTATTGTGAAAACACAATTGAAAAAAAAAGTCAAAGCAGCATGGAATTTTTACAATTATTTGTAATGCTGAATGTTGTGGATTTGAACAATGTTTTTGAACCTTCTGACCTATGATTATATTTTGAAAAATTAATATCTTCATGAGCAATTTCATACTATTTAAAGAGTTGTAGTCGATTTTAATTTCATTGACAATAAAATTTTAACAAGTAAAAACACTTCCGCACAATTTTTCCTGTCAAAAAAAGTTAAATTTTAAGTAGATTGGATGACATCTTTGAAAGAAATTCATTAAATGAACATATTATTTTCATGTTCTTTTGAATGAAATATTGTATCAAACAGTCTAATATTTATGGTATGCTTTTGATAATCTTAACTCTCTCACTGGGCATCCCTCGATTTCCACTAGCAAAGTAAAATTTGCACAGCCTGCAATTTTTGTGGGAATGCATTTTAGTCATTTATTAAACTGTGCTTCCTACTCTTTCCCAGTTCATAATTTCATTTCACCTTTTTTTGTGTTTAATTGTTTATTTAGATGTGAGTTAACAGCCTTAGTTGTCCACATATCAACAAAATATACAAGAAATTTTTATAGGATTTTGCATGTGCTTTCCAAAGCTCAAAGATGTCTGGCAGGAAACATAACATATATTTCTGAAACTAATAGTAGTTTTGACTGTGATTTCAAGTATATTGAAGCTGCTTATAGCAAACTGATGAGTATTTCTCGGATCCCTCTGCAAATAGTGACGAATCTGATTTTACACATCTTCATTAGTATGTAAGCTTTACCTTTGTATTTTATAAAATTAATTAATTTCTATATTGAAAAAAAAAACTTTTTAACAAAACATATTAAATATACAAAATATGTAATAACAAAGAATGCAGTGAGAGGGTTAATGTAACAAAAACAAGAGTATTCTAAAATTTAGGTAACATGATTTCATGAATTGTGAACCCTTAGCATATTAAAAATAATTTTTTGTAATCTATATAAAACGAGACTTCTGACGAAGTAAAGATTGATAAAAGTTTTTTTCATAATTTTGAATTGCTACTTAAAATATAGACTACTGAAATGTGAATAAACAAAACTTTATTAAATATTACATTGCAACATTACTAATGTACATCACTAGCAAATTTCAGATTTTATCACTCCACAACTTATTCTAAGGCACAATATTCTTTTAAAATGTCTTCTTTCTCTTTGAAATAGTCTCTAAACCAATTTATATTTTCAATTTTTCTTTCTACACTAATGTAAGGGTTTTTTGAGAGTCCAACTACAACTAACTCCATAAAATGTCTAATTGGGCCTTTTGTAGGAAATCCATGGAGATGTTGCTCTAGAAATACATGTTCATGGAAACCAACATTTTCTTCAGCACCCATTTCTGTAATAAATGGAAAATTACACTTACTAAATACTGGATACTTTAAAAATAATGTACACCAGTAGTATTTTTTAACCAAAGTAATTTAAAAATATTTATTATTTTTCTATTTACAAGATTAAATTTTTTAATACTTTATTTTTTACAGACATATCACATTCAAATTTGATAGAATAAAGAGTTCTGACATATCATGTATGAGTTTCAGTAAATTTTCACACATATAATTACTAGTTTGCTAAAATGATAAACTAAAAATTATTTTGTATTTCTTGGGGGGGGGGGGGAGACAACGTTTTTTTCAAGAAAAGCAACAATGCCAAATGATCAAGTACAAAAATTAAATATCAATATTTTTTAAATGTTTAAATCAATGTAACACAGTGTTTCTCGATATATATTAATTCAGACTTGTAAACTATTGAGAAATTCTTCACGAGATGACTTCCTGTCTTACATAAAAGCAGTAGATTCCAATGAAAAACATATTTATTCTTTAAGAAAAATGAAGCTATGCATTATATTTTAACATTATTTAATATTTGTTTAGCTATGTTCAAAACATTTTGCACCATAAAATAGGATTTCACATTTAAGATAAGTTGAAAACCAATCAAATAAGATATGGAAAGCTGGAAAATTCCCAATTTAGAAGTTATTAAATCACAGAATTCCATTCATTCAAGTTCCAATGATTTCTGATCGGCAACATAATGAAAAAAGCACATTTTCTGTAGTGAAGTAATACTTTTTCAAAAATCATATATTATTTTTAAAAAATTATTTGAGACTGTAGAACAAAGGGAGATTGCAACGCTATAAATGTTTTCCTTCTACTTTCAATAGTTACACACACACAGGACAAATTCAAAAGAAAAAAAGTACTACATACTCCATTCTTGAAGCAAGAAAATTTCAGAGTAGATTTAATTACATTGCAGCATTAATTATAAGCACTAATTAAAATTATGAACTCAAATATAATTCTATTTTATAGTAATTAGTCACCAATTGAATTCATATAAATTTTACTCCATTTCGTGAAGGTTTTCAGTAGAACCTTGGCAAACAACATAAGGATTTTATTCTTATAGATTTCAAGGGAGTACATCGATTCAAATCTGTTTAATATGATCACATGATAACCGTTGCTTTCTACAGTTAAAAATTACATTAAATGTATGAAGTGCAGAAAATCTGTTTGAAAAATAAACATTCTGATGACATAACATTCAGAACTGTTAATGAAAGTAAAAACTCAGCATCAATCTTTTCTTGTCAATTTTGATTTTTGCAGGTATTAGTCTTTTCTTATTTTTAGCTCAATATGGTGGTTCAGTAATGTTAAGGCATAATTTTATGGTAGGAAATTAAAAAATAAGAATTTATTATAAAATGGTAAAAAAATCATTATTTTATTAGAGAAATGAATTCTAACAATTTTGTTACCTGCTGACACATTAAATATTTTGAAATACATTTTTTTCCCAAATTCTTATATTAAAATAGAAAACATACAACTTTTGATAAGGAATAAAATTAACATATTATTCCTAATAAATAAAAGTTATAAGGGAGAAAACAAAAGGAAATCCCTTTATGTCATATGAAATATGAGTATTCATTTCATAAAGTAAATTAGTGCATAAAAAAAATAACAAGAATTGATACACATAAAAAAATAACATTTTTACAATTTCATTTTTAACAAAATTATAAGACAGAGATGTGAATGATAGAAAATAAACAAAAATATTTTTATTTTAGAAGCTGAAGGAGACTTTCTACATAACAAAATATTTTTCATGAAACAACTCTACATATTTTTTTTTCTATTTAATTTCTTAAATAATTATCACAAGTGGATAAAGTATAAAAACTTATTCAGCAAGAATTTCTAATTCAATCACACGCTTTCAATGCATTTAATTAACAAAATGTTTTCAATATTGGCATCATCTGAATTGTAAAATTATGCTCTAGATGTAACCTTACACAATAAGAGTATATCATATTTTAAGAACAGTAACTATTAAGAGTTCAAATACTCTCATTGTTTTTGAATTATAGTATTCATCATTGTTTCAGAAGAATTGAAGCCGATTATTTGAGATTATTAAATTTTTCTATAATTAAAATCCATAGTAGGTAATTTATAAAATTTTTAAAATGTATATTCTTTTTGTTTATAAAATAGTTTAAATTAAAAAAAATAGTTAGTTCTTATAAAACCTTAAATTTTTTATTATAAATTTTAAATAACTTCTTTTTGAACAATTAATTAAAAAAAATAAAATTAATGTTTTAGTTAACCATTTGATTAAGCAATATTTTAAAGTAAATGAAACTTTTTAGCACTCAAAAAAGCAAGGGTACATATGGATTGTTTTTCAACAGTCATAGACATTTACATATTCTTAAAGCGTAACATGTACATTATATGATCAATAAACATCATTTATAGAATAAACTTAAATTATAAGCGAATGGAAACAGATTTTAAAATTAAAAACCAATTCTTTTAAGTTAAAGAAATTATTTGATAATGTAAATCGCTTTTTTCTCTTCCTTATTTTATATTCTGACTTATTTGACAATACTGTATAATTAACATTATTTTACTGCACACACAGCACAGTCATGCCTACCAATAACCATTCATTGTATGCCCTAACTATATTAATGGGCACCTTGAATTTATAATTTTCTTAATCTGCAAATAATTTAAAAGCACAAAAATATATTCAACTTTTCCTATAAATACAGATAAGGTACTAAATAGAATAAGCTCAGTTTTACATACCAATCTCATTATCTATGGGAAATTTCCAATGTTTTCCTTGCTCAGTCCACATAATCATTTCTTCAAAAGCATTAGCAGGTGCAAATTCAGTCAGAAGCTTTAATTTCTTTTCTTCTAGGCTTTGCCAAACAGTTTTCTTGGTTTCTAGTTTTAACAATTTTAAAAAATGATTACATGCAACTAAATATATAAAGTTTGCATTCTTATTACAATTAATTAATTTTTTAAAAGAATTATACAAGCAAATGGAGATGCAAGTTTGCCATTTGTAAAAATTCTTTTTTAATGATAGCTTATTTGTTTTTTAAAAATTAAACTATGACAGAATTTATTTAATGGTCTGAAATTATAATATAGTTCTACTAAATTTGTTTAGTAATTTATATACAGTGCATCAAAATTATACATTACATGAAATTATTAATATACAATTTTAATGTAAATTTGCATTAAGATATTAAAAATACAAATTTACATACAATATATTGTCTATATGAAATAATTGTTGGTGGTTTAAAACAAACTTTCAAGAATTTAATCATTTTTCTATTAAATAATTTAATAAGAAATCACGTTTATATATTCATAAATGTATGATCTAGTATTACTTTTATTAATTTATTTAAAAGATTAACCAAATTATTAATTTTTAAATTACTTTTTTGAAAGGAAATTTACCTTCTTTTTTGTCCATATCTACAGAAAAAATATCCAAAGGAGGCGATTGAAAAATATTAACCCTAGTTTGAGGTCTAAAAAATGAATAATTCATTAATTGACACAATATGTACTTATATAGGAAACATTGTTAAAATTTTATAAAATTAATATATGCAAATCTAATTCATATATAATTATAAGATTAGAAAACTCTAAACCTTTTGACAAACAAAAAGGATATTAAAAAGAAATTCATTAAAAAATCTTAAATGTTTCTTAAAAATATGTAAAATGTTTTTTGTAATACCTTTTACATTTATAAGTCTGAGAGCTTTATTAAATCTTTTATAATATTAATAAAAATAAAGAATCTACATGAAAGCTGTTTTAAAACTTTTACAAAGCGAATCCAAAAGAAGTTACATAAAGTTCACGTAAAAATAATGGATTTCTTTTTCCCCAACCTAATATATTATATATCATGTAAACAACATATATTATTCATTGTATATAATAATAATAATTCATATGTATACAATAATATATAAATAATAGTCTATATATTATTTATTGTTTTAACTTCTAAAAAATTCTAAGAGAGATAGAAATGGTAACTGTAAAAAGATAGTTGCAACAGGAATTCGATACTACATATGGCAGCAGATACAATTCCAGATAGAATGATACACTCTCAGTATACAGCCAGCAATCTTGAGATAGAAAACGAATTAAGATTGCCATTATTTGTAAAAATAAACACCGACAGGGCCATTTAATTTTAATAAACATAAGCGTATATAATGTATGAAATTTTATTCCAAATACAAAAAATATATCAATTTTTGAAATTCTCATAATTTTTACATAAATTGCTGTGATTTTACAATTTTATGTGGATATTTAATTTTTTGCAATTTTCCACAAATTATAAAATAAAAATATCTTTTTATACTTTTGGATATAAATTTTCATTTTTTTCATTAGCTGCATGAATTTCTTTTGGATAATAATGTCTTAAAAATGGCATATTTTTAAAGATATTTTTTTTAAATCAAATTCAGTATTTTGTAAACAAATTTCTCTCTTGACTATCAAAGATGAAATTTACTATCAAATATCAAATGTCTCTCTTGACTATCAAAGAGAAAGTACTTTGAATAAATAACAGAAAGTTTTAAGTACTTCAATTTAAGGATTTTACAAACATTATGGATAAGAAAAATGGTGTCTTAATTGGTTTCATGAAAAAATTAATCAAGATTGAAACAAATTTCTAAAATTTTATGTACCTAATTCATTAGGCGTCACAGTTATACAGAATGCTTAAAAATTTTTAGTATAGTGAAGGACAGAATAGTTTCATTTTTCTACTCCAGTAAAAAGTTTTGCATTACATTGATAGTTAAATGCCAAGAAAAAAGAATTGTTTCAATCTGGAATTTAAAAGTTTTATTTAAGTTAAAGCAAAAGCTACTGCTGATTCACTTAAGTAAACTAGCCTAATTTTTATTTTAATGAAATTTTTAGTATGAATTATTAAAATAATCTAATTAAATTTTATATACATATTAAAGAACATAGTAGAGAATTTAATGATTTTCTTTTAAATAATGTGAATTTTGTTTTGAAATTGATTTGAATTGATAATGCTACAAACATTTTATTACACATTTTAAAAATAATGATGGAACATTAATACAAATGAATTGTTTGGTAATATATACGGGGTATAACATTGAATAAGCTAATTTTTTTTAATGGTAAGGACTTTTTTAATTTTGTTGGATAAATTTTGTTAGATTTTACCTTAAAAAAGAATGAAATTTTTTTCTATTTCAATAAAGTAAAAAAATCATCATTATATTAAAATAAACAGTTTATTATTTATATTAAAAGCATCATTTTGTGATTGTACTATAACTGAAGTTGTTTTAGTAGAGCAAGGCTTTTTCTATGAAATGTATGAGAACTGAAAACACAAAAGAAAATCAAAATTTAATATACATCTTAATTAAAAATAATAGTTTCAAAAGCGATATATCGTATAAAAATGATTTTAAATTAACCTTACAATATGTATTATAAATATATTAAAATACTTTTATTTTATTGAGGAAAATTTTATTTCTTACAAAATTCATGACATTTTGAATATTTTACAAGTCAAAAAGGAGCTGTAAAAATAATTATTGAATTGGAATAATATTGAATCAAAACAAAAAAAATATTTAACTATTTAGTCACAACTATCACTGTTGAAATATTTATTTACAAATATACAATTCAATGCAAAAAGTTTACATTCTCAGAAACTAAATGAACTAAGAATTATCACAACATTATACTGTTAATTGAATCATAAAAATTTTTAATTAAATTATTGGTATATTATTCTAGATTGTAAATTTTAAAAAACAAAAGTTAGAGAAAATTTGAGGTATGGTTTAATCTTACCGAGACGAAAAAGATTTCTTCTCTCTGTTTTTTTCCATCATTTGCTTCAATCTCGCACTTTTTTGAGAATCAATATCAGATGTTTGTTTTCCAAGTTTTATGCCTTTTACAGTATCACTAAAAGAATTCAAGATTAAGTTTGTATAATTTAAAAATAAATATAAATTAAAAGTATGAAATAATTATAAACAAATTTAAGAATAGAGTTTGAAATTACAGAAAAAAATCACAATGTGTAATAGCAGTTTAATTATTTTTTAAATGCTTTTTTTATAAATACTGTATTTTATTGTATTAATGGTAAATTTACAAATTTCAACTAAAAATAATGTGATTGCTTATCTTCTTGAGTTTGACAAAATTAGACAAGATCTAAAATTTCATTAATTTAAGCTGATATTCATAGTTTATATTTTATTTGTAATTAAATTTTCGATAATAATTAATATTGATGGAAATAAAAAAGGCATTTGCATAATATATAGAAGCTGAAATGTAAATTTTTTTCTATTTCTATCTGTTTTTACATACACAAGAAGCCGTGGTTCTGATTTTGGAGTTTATTGATAATTATAGTTCATATCTACATTACTAATAACTATTTTGAGTAATTTAATATTTAATTTGATAAAGTAACTTTGCTTCTTACGCACAATAAATATGATTGAAAAAAATTGGATAAAAAATAAGAATAAATAAAAATCAATATTTATCAAGAGAGAATTTTTTTATTAAATACAAAGTTTAAAAAAATCAATAAGTAAAGAAATTATATTTTAATTATGTTATAAAAAAGTTTTGATTTTTATCATCTCTGCAGCCTGATGAATACATCAGGAAACAATTAAAGTAGAAAAAAGCTTGACATGAAAATTTATTTAATGCAAAGTAAATTGCTTTTTTTTTTTTAATCTGTTTTTTTTTTTTTTTTTAAAAATGATAATAAATACATATAGAGTGTCATTATTGACATTGATAATTCACTTCTGAAAATAAAAACAAAAATGTAAATTAAAATAATAAAGGGAAAATTAAATAATCAAATATACCTTATGGATATTTTTGTTTGTGATTTTTCCTTGTTTTCTACTGAAAGTTTTAGAAGTCTTTGAGTTAATCTTGATCTTATTGGTGAAGTTAAATCTGTTTTAACTGTTGATGCAACATCTCTAACTGATGACATTAGATTTTCTTGTAATTTTTCATCAATGCTAAGATGGAAAATTATTTTATATAAATTAAAAAGAAATTTTGTCATAATTTTAAATTTTTTAGTTAATGTGGACAACAAAAAATGTGAATAAATTTGATAATTCAAAAAATATACTGAATAATAAAAGTCTAAAAAAAAAAATAAAAACAGTATATAATATTTACAATACATAAAAGAGTTTCAAATTTGTGATAGAAAAAAAATTAATCAGCAAAGGAAATATGTTTGAATAAATGGATATTTTGTAAAAAATATTTTTTAACAAGTTAAAATATCATACAAAATTTTGGGCGAAACGATACTAAGATACTATTTTCATTTTTACTAATTATACAATTCATTGTTTCAATTCTTACACTTCAAAAACAAATTTCATCAAACTTTTTTGTATTTTAAATTACAATTAAGTATTGACACTTAAATTATTATTATGCTAGTCTTAATAATATTGATACTGAAGAGTAGAAATTTACGTTCTAACATTAACTTTTAAAATTCTAACAATTTAGTAATAAATTCTAATATATCAACTAATGTCATCAAAATAAAGAAATATAATTTTATCACAAATTAGAGACAATATTTTCAAAATTAGTGTTCAAAATAAATTCATTTATCTTTTAGCGAATTATAAATTTATACTATAAATTTTTTTTAACCATATTATAAAATTTATATTTTAAATAATTTATCAAAATAAAGATAAGTTATAGGCAATTTTTAATAGGCAATTTTTTAAGTATATACATTTTTTAATTAATTACAGTAAACGTTATAAATAAATATTTAATATGATAAATTAACTTTGTTTCTTATGCACAATAAAAATGATTGAAAAAAATCAGCAATAAGCAGATTGAAAAAAAAAAAATTAATTATACTGAACATTTGTCATCATATGTAAGATGGGAGTTATTGTAAGCATTTTGAAATCTCCTCGCATACTCCTTTGGTAGACTTTTACATATAAAGTAAATATTAAGTAGCAAAAATACATATAAAGTAGCTGCTTGGCAATTTTTTAAGTTTATTAAAAAATAAACTTAGAAAATCGCCAAGCAGCTATTTTAATGGGCGTTAGTTATTGATATTCCTGTGAAAAGAATGCCATAAATTTTTAAGCCCACAAGATAGCAAAGAATCATCTTAAAGTGTGTTTGCTTTAGATAAACAAATATCTTTATTATTCCTTAAAAATAATTTAACATCAGAAGATAATATATAAAAACAGAGAGCAACTTTCTATACAAATACTATTTGTTGAAATATTATTGGGATTATAATAACTGCTTCAATAAAGGAGTTAATCACTTTCAAGTTACATTATGAACATGAAGGCTAATTTGATTGTGATCTACAAATTAAAGTAATATCCAAAAATTTTAAGAATTTCCAGCCAAGTCATGACAAATTCATAAACTATTGAACTAAAGGCACGAATGTTAACTACCCAATTGAATCAAGCCCAAACATGAAAATGCATGGATCCCTATGTCCAATATAACAAAATGATGCATTTTCCATAGGATATTGTACAAGATTAACAAAAAACAATTTTGATTTTAACCTCATAGAAAATATCTTGAAAATATTTGCATGTTGATTCAGATTAAGCCCAAGCTGGTTTAATTTTGTGGATTAAAAAACAGCTATAGAAGAATTATGGTATAATTTGAATTCATATATCCATAAAAATAAAAAAAAATACAAAACAGAAACAAATCTGGATAAATCATTAGTGCCAGTGTGGGCAATAAAATGCGCCCAACAAGCTTATAGTTGAATGTTTTTATACGATGTAACTTTCGTTTTATAATGTAATGTGGCTGTGTACATATGCGAAATTTGTTTTGTATTTTAGTAACTCTTGAAACATTTGATTAGTAACTTATTTTTATTTGATTACAATTTAAGCTTTTCAGACAAATGATTTAATTTATTTTAATGTTTATATTTTGAATTTTTTTCTTATTTTAAGTAAAATTTATTTTGAAAATTTATAAAATAAATTTATTTTCAAATGATTTATATTATTTTGAACCCTGAGTATATATGGCTATGTTATCATTCAGAGAACATCACAGCTGAATTTTTAGGAACTATAAAATCTGTTGTTCAACCAATACCGATGATTCTGCAAGCAATGTTTAGGTGAATTATTTTATTTTGTGTTTTCAATTAATATTGCTATTGTATGTAATATTTTATGCTATATATTAAGTATTGTTTATAAATATTTTATATATTTGTATCTAGGTTTATTCAGAATGGTGATTAATTAGAAACGCTAGTTATTTTTTTATAAGACTGTATGACTTTGTTATAGATTTATTTTTATTGCCTGGTTTAAATTGGGGCAAGATTGCATTGAACTAAGGTGTTTTTTTTTTTTTTTTTTTTTTTTTTTTTTTTTTTTTTTAGGTAGGTACTACTGCCTAGTTAATTAAAACTTGAATTTTCATTAAAATGCATTTTACTTATGCCATAGATTAAGCTCAATGTAGCTTTAAATTGTGCAACAAGGTAGTTTTTTTAAGGTGAGTGTTACTACCAGGTTAATTAAAATTCAAGTTTTCATAAGAATGCATTTCATAGATTCAGCTTTATTGCCCGATGGTCACCCTTTGTAAAATGTGTGATACTTGGTTTATAATTGAATTTTATTATGTTAAATTTAAGAAATTAATTTCTAGTTATTAACATTTTAATATTTTTGTAGAAAGTAATTATAATGAAATATTCAAAAATTTGATATTTGAAATTCAAACTAGCATGTGTTTGTAAAGTTGAAGTTTGAGCACAATTGGTATTTTGGTAACCAGATATTGTACATAGTGATATAATTTAGGTTGGCAAAATAACTGTGCAGTGCTGAGTAAATATTGAAAATCATGGCAACAGAAACAATTAACTAGGATTTTATCACAAATCTCTGAGCTTTTATAAAAAATATTCCAGTATTCAAACTATACAAGATATTTAATCTCTAAAATTGGAAAATAATTGTGATAAATTTTCAATATGTACATAGAATGAACAAGGCAATGATGCTGTTCAATCACAGCTGTGAAATTGCTTATTATCACATTTTTGATTCATCAAGGAATAGTTCTGATAAGAAATAAATTAAATTAATTTAACATAAAAAAATTCACATAATTTAGCATTCTCCAATTACTTGTGGTCCTGTCTTTATTTTGTTTGAAACAAAAAAGCAACATAAAATTTTTCAATAAACAATGAGTATAAATTAAACAGTAAATTTATTATAAAACATATTTAATGAATTAATTAATAATGCTTAGCATAATACCAAATGAAAAATAGACAAATTACTATTAATATAGTTAGAAGGAAATTCAATGTAACTATTTTTATAGATATTGTAAATATAAGGCAATTTGATTGCATGCATTTTATATAATCAAAATTATTTAAACTGAAAAAATAAAACTAATTTTATGCTTAATAATTTATACATATATTCAATTTTTAAAATATGCATTGTATAATGTTTTATTATATGACTCAGTAATTTCAAACTGAAATATATTAGAAAAAAATAATATCAAAATATTTTATACATTGTGTAATTCATATGAGCACAAGTTCCAGTTTATTTATAATAACAACTCAATATTTTAAATTATTGAAATATTTTCAAAAGTGATGAAAAAAAATTTAATTTTAAAAAATTAATTAAAATTAGAAAAAATATAATTTAAAATTTATTTATTCACCCTATGTCAGGAATTGTTTCCTCTGTAGAATCTGATGATTTTTGTGATAAATTAAGGGCACCAAGTTTTCTATTAAGTTCCATCAGAGTTTTTTCAGGATCACCTTTAACACTGCTTGCAACAGCTTTAGCTGCAGATATTATTTCTTCTTCTGGAAGCCTTACAGAAAAGACAGGAGAACAATTATAAATAAGGCTGATAGATACAAAAAAATGCTTTCCTAAATGGAAAATTTTTAATAAGAGAAAGTATATTATACTTTTTCTTTTTTTCCAAGTGTTCTAAGCGTTCGCTTTTTGTAGGACGTTTCAAAGGTTTTGCCAAAGTTAGTTTACCATTTGATTCACTTGGAGCAACCTGAAAAATTGTTAGCCATAAGAATTAAAGACTTCATATTTTAAAGTCTAGTAAAAAAATAAAAGTTAAATATGCAATGGTAAAGAGTTAAAAAAAAAGTTCACTAAATTCATAAAAAAATTTATGGTTTTCGCAAAACATTTTAAAGCAAATAAATAGCTATCGTAAATTTTATAACCAAAAAATTTTTAATTGTTAGTTCTTTCCTTTTGAATAATATTCAAGTTGTAAAATATTCTAATTTTTTAATACAAAAATATATTTATTTTTAACAAATTATTACACAAAAAAAAACAATTAAGAAATAAAATTTCAAAACAAAAATGTTTAATTATATTTATTAAATTGATATTAAGTTTTATTTTTTCCATTGTTCTGCAGTATGAACATATTTCTTATTTTGAAAAACAACTCTAAATTTTATAACCGAATTCATAAATTCAATAAATGATATTAATATTTATATTAGACAAACATTTCACTAATTAAAATTAAATGACTGAAATTTTATACCACTTAATAGCAACAAGAAAATAAACTTTATGTTGTGACATAGAATTTCTCAATGAAAATTCAACAAGGTTTTTAGATTTAATTCTGAATTTATAACTATTTGGTATATTTTTATTCCCATTTGAATGAAACAATTTAATTTTGTATTAATATAGATAGGCTTGCTTAACCTGTGAGTCCCATGTTTGCCACTCAAAGATAACTTTTTCATAGAGCTTGAATGACTACAAGGCATATTATTAGGTGATGGATAGCTGAATAACCTTTTTCTTTCATTAAAAGGACAGTTTTGTAAGAAGCTATAAACTCTTTCCAGTAACTCTTGTGCAATGTGATCCATTCTTAAAGTGAATGGCACCACGTTTATAGTGTCCTAACAGAATCTCTAGTATGTTTGACAAACTGCTTAAGTATCTTGCCTTACCTAGTAAGGCTAGCAATGCTGGGTGAACCTTACTTGTGAAGATTTAAAACCACTGTTCATGCAGGTAAAATCTCTGAGGTAAACCTGTCTTTACAAGATAAGACATTCCAGAAATATTGAATGAATTATTTCAAGGAGTCATTTATTCTCTTTCAGTACCAGAGGTAGAAATGACCTCCAGTCAATTCAAGACTAAAGTAGAGTAGGAAGCTATTAGTAGCAAGACAGCCTCTCCAGACAAGATAAAGAAAACAACTTTATGCAATGAGACTTTTCTTAAAAAGACCATGTATGTAAAAAATGACATACAAGGAAGAAAATGACATACCATATTGTATATGCATGTGATGCCCTTGCAACTACTCAATTGTCTAATTTTTAGAGCTGTAATTCTTAGCATCTAATGTCTTGATGCTAAGGAATTACACTTTAGATCATTAAAAGTTTTTCTGATATCATAAACAAATCAGAGATCTTAATAGATTAAGATAGCTTATTTTGAATGTAGAAATTGGTAGTAAATGCTTTAAACAGAGGTGCCTAGACTGTTTAATCCAATAAACAAGAAAGAAGGTCATTTTTTGCACCTATTTTTTCCCCATCTAATTAGACTGGGTCTTACAGTTTTAAGTAGATTGCAAACCATTATAAACATGCAAACCCGCGATAGGAATCAAACTCAGAAGCTTGCAACTCGTTTTTCAAAATTACTCTAGATTTTTTTAATTCATATAAAATGAAGAGCATTTTTCGGTTCTCTACATTTTGAAAATTATCATAAACAATGATGCAAATCTTTATACTACATTAAAAATCTAAGAATTATGAGCAAATAAATATTAGATTATATTTACACACCAAATACTATACAAAATCAGGATATAGTTTACAACATTATTTGTAATTGTAGAATCTGTATGGTAAACATTAAAATATCTTAACTTTTTATACAAAAAATGAAAATATTTCAATGCCAGTTTTAAGTTTTGCTTTTTTTAAAGCAGTTAAATAAGGTAAGAACTATACAGTATATTTATAAATAAGATAAGAGTTTGACAATTCTGTAAGTTAAAAAAGAATTGCATTTTAAAGCCTTAACTTTCTAAGTAAAATAGCAAATATGAAAAATATTATAAACAGTTTGCTTTCTCAGAAATATCTTGCATTATTGCAATGTTGAGAAACTAAAGTCCTGTGATACAGACAATTGATTTTTATGAGTTTCTTTAGTATACAGGCATTTTGAAATGCAGTTGTTTTATAATTCAAATAATAAATTTAAAAAATCCTGCTTAAGTTTTTTTTTTTTTTTTTTTTTTTTTTTTTTTCAAATTTCATGTGCATATCAAATAAAAAGTTTATAACTCAATAACTGATACTGCAGATAACAGAAACATCGCTCTTTAAACATGAAATAAAAAAATAATAAAATATCTAAAAAATATTATTTTTCTTTTTAAGTACATAGACAAGAAGTATACATTGTATGTGATATTAAAATATAGACTCAAATAATTTCATGAAAATTTTTGTTTCTTAACAAAACAAAGACAGAAAACTTTGCACAAAGCTAGATATGAAAATAATGAAAGAATTTGTCAAGATGAATTTATAAACATTATAGTACAATATTTCCAGGGAGCAAAAGTTTTTCCCAGAATTTTCGACATTGAAATGTAATATTTCTCTCTCTCTTTGCAAAATTCTTTTTCTCTTTTCTGTTTAAATAATGCTAGCAATATGAGCATTAATTAATTATATATATTATCAGCTTTTCCTTATTATTTATCAATTAATAAACCATAATAGGGATAAAATGTATTTTTTGAGAGATTTAAGCTATTTATGATAAACTAATTTATGAAATAACTTTGAAATTGTTTATTTTCCCCTTTAATGGTAACACATATACATAATCAATATGATCAAACAATCACCTACAATTTTTCACTTATTTTCACATTCCAAACAAGAAAATATTACAGCTTAATTTTAATTGAGTTATAGTTTTAATTACATTTATGAATTAGATTAATAGGAAAGACAGGAGACTAGTAAAAAAATCCTGTATAATATTCATGATATGTTTTGATATTTGATTCAATAATCAAAATACAAATTAAAAATGGTTTTCCCACAACAAAAACAGTATTAATCTCAAACATCTACAAACTGATAATAAAAAATTATTAAGCCTTTATAATTTTTAAATTATAAATCCTTTATAAAAATATACAAATAACCCAATTTTATCATGGGCATAAAAGTTTAGAAATCAATCTTGTATCTTGTTGATTTATAAAAATTAAAAAATTTACTTTTAACTCTGACAGCAGTGAAAACAATTTTTTCTTTGCTTCAATTTTAGAAGGATCTTGGGAAGAAGATACAGTTTTCACACTAAAAAAAAATATGCATTGTAATAATAGTATACATGTTACAAAATTTACAAATGAAATAACAGCACTTTATTGGGAAATAATTTTGTAAATATAAAAATTAGAATTCACAGAAAAAAAATATCAAAAATGTTAGCAATTAAATATTAAGGAACACATGTAGAAAAATAATATTTCATATATGGAAAAAATATCTCAAATAGTGAAATATAAAGTTCTTCATATGTTTAATAAATATATGAGAAATAACTACTGATACTTATAACTTTTCACTAAGATGTTCATTGCCATTAACAAGATTATTCACAATCAACAAACTAAATTTACTTCTCAGCTGTGAGATAGTTTATTACTGATTGCTTTATGTACATCACTAATTTGAAGTGTTGTTGCAAATAAATATAGTGAAATGTATAATTTTTATAACAGAAATAGACTAGAAAATATACAAAGCATAGTAAAATTAATTTTATTTCTTAAAATGTAGATACAAAAATCCAAACATAAATTGCATACCATTCTACTTTGAATTCTTTTCACATTTTGTATATTCATTTGAAAATATTCATTCAGATATTTAAATTCTCCTTCGGTGATTAACATAAAAGATTAATAAAGGATAATAAATTATAATAAAACTTTTACTTGAATAAACAAAATAGATAATTAATATTTAAGTAGTAATGGGTATACTATCTTGTGCCTAACACATGTTTGTTTACTGCTCCATGGTAATTTTTTTTTTTTTTTTTTTTTGCACATGAGAATAAATTACATATTTACTAGTGATAGGTAATTCCAAGCATGCAAGTGAAATCTAGAAGTTTCCAGAAATTTAAAATAAACAACACTGGTGAAAAGAAATTAAATAAGAATAATCTTATGAAATAGTATGCTTGCTTGCTAAAATTAATAAATTAAAAAACATTGCATTATAAATCATTGCCTTGTACAAGTTTCAATAAAAAATAAAATCATGGGAAGTATGTCACATCATCTGACTGTAATTAGATGTAAATAAATGCCAGCCCTTTTGGAGTCATGAAGTTGATTTAAAATAATTTTAAAATGCAACAAAATCATTATTGTTGAAAAATGTTATTACATACAAAATTAAAAAAAAATAAAATTATAAGAAGTAACTTGGCAAGAACTTAAAATAAATAAATTTCAACAAACTATGAATATATACCTTAAAAATGATGTTTAATCAAAATTATATTCTATTAAAAATAAACATCATTTAAGCACTAAATTTTTGTTATTTATTTCTATTTTGTTTTACATAATGATTAGCCAATTATTTGCACCAAAAACGTTATAAGAAATTTTGAAAATCACTTGAAATGATTTTTTGAATTTTATTTACTAGATTACCTACAAGACATATAAAATGCATACATTATTGAAAAAATGTTTAAATTTTATTAACATGATTTAATTCTCATATGGTGGAACATGAGAAAATATATCAATAATATATTCAATCAAATTCATACATATGATTGAATTTTTTTTCTGGACTTAAAATAAATATTGACATTAATTGCACTTAGTAATAATTTGTGTGATTAATTTACAAACTTTCATGATTTAGAATTGTAAAAAAAAAAATAAATAAAATAAAATAAAAAAGGGTTTTCCTCCCATTTATATTATTTTGGCAACATTTGAAATTTCTTCTATATTTAAATACTGATTATTTATATTCAATTTTATATTTTGATCATGCATATATTTTGCAGTTTTATAATTTGGTATGGTTTAGGGGTATAATAATTTAGTTTAGACTGTTGTAATTGGCCATTGCAGAAAAGCCATATTTTGTACCATTTGGTCAACACCCCATGAAGAAATTGGATTTGTTGCTACTCTATTCCATTTTTTATTTTGCTCTGTTTATTAAAATGTTGTTACTTGTTTTCATTTTGTTTTATCTATTAAAGTGTATCAGAATTTGATATTCCCCTTTTAGTGTTTGTTTGTTTTAAATTAATTTTTTTTTCATTTAATTCTATTATAGCTGCAAATACATGCAAAATTATATGTGCTAAGTAGATTGTTAAATCTATACTTTATTTATATATTTGTATTTATCAAGACTGTATCTCAGATCATATTTTTAATTAGCTTTATATACATGTATGTAGCTTGGTGTATTTGACACTCAATGGTTATTTTTTAGCACAGGTAAAATATATATAATGGGACAACTTATGCAGAATAATTGAATTTACAGGTATTTAATAAGAATACACATCAAAATAATTTTAAATATAAAAAATACATAAAATCAAATGAATTTTAATCAACTGAAATAAAACAAAAATAATTAATTTAAAAGTTTTAATAACTTTTATATTAAAAATTTTCATGAATGAAAATTGAATATTAATATAAATAAAAATTTATAAAATTGAATTTAAAAAAATATTACAAACTTGAAAGAAAATTAAATTGAAAATTTCATGATCTATAAAAGCAATACAATTTCAGAAATTTATAAAATGATACCTTTCCCCTAATTTCTTCTCTGTACCTTTATCATCATTCTACAAAAGAAATATATGAGTTAAAAATTTGTTTTTATAGAAACAGTATTATTAATTATTTAAATTATCAAATATTTAAAAGTTAATATATAAACATTTTATTTGTTTAGCAATTTTTCAATTTAAAATAAAAATTTTAGAAATATATTTATCACTTGAAAAGTTAAAATCGAAACCATACTATATCAAGAAAATTCTATAATTATTAATAAAATGAAACATTAAAAAAACATTAAATTTATTTAAATACATTTTTTAATAAAAAAACAATCAAATTCTTTAATAATAAAGGAGATTTCTGTGACAACTTCTTCAAATATATAGATAATAATAAATAAATATTATTTTCAAAAAGAGTTGTAAAATAAAGATTTTTTACCCTCATATGTATTTAATAATATATGTTATAATTGTTATAGTAAGTAATGACATTAACTCTATTTAAAATCTGCAATATAAATTAATTTCAATATTCACACAATTATACTTAAAAACTACCACTAAAATCTAAGATAAATTTTTCAATTTGTGTATCTACAAACAAAAATAACACACAATTTTTTAAATAACATTAACTTTTGTTAACTTTTAGAAAACTAGGAATTTTAAAACACTTACTTTAAGAATATTTTAAAGTACATTGAAATCTGCAATTTTTATAACAAGCATATTTTTTTATTTTTCAATTTAATTTCTAATTATATAAAAACTAGACTAATTATATAAAAAAATAATTGAATTACCATGCCATATCGAATTCAGTTTTAATTTTATATTCAAAATTGCTTACAAACTTAAATTTTTCTATTCTGATAGCAAAGATTTATATTCAATTAACAAGAAGAATATCTTTTTCTTGACTAGTTCATAAATATATAATACAATAAAGAAAGAAAAGAATATATTAAATTATTCAAATTTTGAAGAAACAAATTATAAAATAAAAAATCATTACAGAAACAGATTATACAAACACAATTTTTTATTTCAAATGCATAAGCGAATATAAGTAAAAATAATTTTGCTGCTAAAATTGATTTGATAATAATAATTTAAAAAATTCAGAATCTCATACATGTGCTCAAATTTTTTTAAATTATTTAAAAAAATTATTGCAAAAAAATTTAGGACAAATTACTTTACATTTATACAATATATTTCTTTTAACTACAGTATTAGTATATAGCCATATAAGAGATTATTCAGTATTGACAAATTAACATAATTTAATAAAGATGCAAACTAATTACTCACATACAATAATTACTTAAAAATATTTAAAATTATGACTATGCTTTTTAGAATAAAATTTTAATATAATTTAACAGAATTTAAAAGTCGATGAGTTTTAAAATTTTTCTTGGGAGTGTGGCTCTTGATAATGGATCTGGAGCTTTCATCTTAATTTATTGCACTTTGAGATGAATTGGATCCAAATCAGATCCAGTTAAATGTCTCTCATAATAATGTTTTCTACGTACAATTTAAATCATACTGTGTATTTTTTATTTTATGTGACACCACATTATTAGCTGTATTTCTTTTTGACAATTTGCTATTAAAACATTGTCATGGATTATGCTATGCTTTTTTTTTACTCAAAAAAAGACCTTGCAGATAATACTTATATACACAAGAAAATATAGTACAAAGGAAAAGCAATTAAAATTTCAAAGTTTATTAATAATTAAAAACATAATTTTATGATTTTATTTTAAAGAATAACTACAAGCAGTGATATTTTACCTTTGTTTCATTAATTTCCTTTGGTTTGTTACTTGTATTATTCTCATCTTTTGAGCTAAAATATCTAAAAAAGAAAATTCTTTTTAATATAAAATTTAAATACATAAAACTTTCTAGTGAAGAAGTTCAGTTAAAACACAATATTAGATTACCTCTACTATTAATAAATTTTCATAAAATACAAAATTTGGCTACAAAGGTGAATTTTTATTCTGGCAGATCTCATATTTTGCAGCATTCCTTTCATCAGATTATTTTTTTTAGTTATTTCATGCTATTTTTACTATACTTTAGAATTTTTTCTCTTTCTATATTCTGGGACAGAAAATGCACATTTCTCTTCTTAGCAGTTTTATTTAAATATTGTTTTTATGTAATAGAGAAATTTACAGACCTTTAATAAACCTATTTTTAAAGATCTTTAAAAATTTATTTTAAATATACAGTAGAACCTCATAAGCAATTTTATTAATGAGTAATTTGAATAATGAACAAAAAAATTGAAAATAGTGACTCACTTAAAGAGTGGCATTTTGCATAACGAGTGATGAGAAGTCACAGATTTTGCGTATATTACATCAGTCTGTTTCACACATGTTTCAGAAGCATCAGTGTCACTAGTGATCACACATTTTTTCAAACTTGTGTTATATGTACTTGAACAAAAATTAATTGAAATCATTTGCTAATCATTTCTTGTCTCAAGATGACTGATAAGGTATGGAAATTGAAAGCAGATGAACCTTCTGCTTGAAAGAAGCTTTGGTTCAAGAATGTTTTCGAACATGTCTTTGAGAGTTCAAGACTGTACCCATGAAACAAGTTGTCAACGAGATTGTGTCTTTGACCATTATCATAGGATTATAGTTGGATAACAGTGATATTGAAGATCTTGAGGAAAAGAGCAGCTAAGAACTGACCGCAGAAGAGCTTATGAAGTTAAAATTTGTTTCACAGAAAAAAGTTCTTCAGAGGTAGAGAAAGTAACAAAAAAGCAAAGATTTTCTGTCAAAATAAGAGAAATGTTGAAAGTATGGGCAAATATTGCATCTTATTTTGAGAAGTATCACCCTAATAAGGAAGTGTAGCTATATGCACTACAATTTATTTAATAATAATGCTGCATTGCATTTTTATTTTCACCAGAATTTGAAATGTCTTCATTATTTTTTACTGAAACGACATCAGGTATGTATTATAATTATTGTTTTCTATTTTCTACAAATTAAATTGGTCTTCCAAGGTGGGTTTGTTCCATGGTTAAAGAAAAAATGAAGATGTTTTACTCTCCTTAACAATATGTAACTAATTTTCAATAAATAAATGCTATACATAAAATTTTTTTAACAAAAACGCATAACTTTATTTTACATTAATTTATATTAGAAAATTTTATTGCACATTATGTGTTTCATTTTACGAGCAAGGCTTTGGAGAAGAATAATGCTTGTCAAGCAAGATTCTACTGTACAACTATACTATTGCTCATATTAAAAGTTTCAAATTAGTAATTAATAAAATGACAAAAAATAATAACAATTTCTAATTTATAAAAATATTAAGAGCTCAAAATATGTTTTTAAATTTAAACAATTAAAGAAAAATAAGAACATTTACAGATATTATGCATATTCTTAATCAAGGAGCAATCTAGATTAATGATGCAAAAATAGTAACAATTTAAGATTATTAAATTTTAAATTACTTTTGTTTTAGAATGGATACAGTATCAGGAGTTTATATTTGACTAGAAACATAATGGAAAATAGAGTAAAAAATTTCTTTTTAAATTACAAAAGAATGTTATACTCTCAACACATATAAATAAAAAATAATAGAGAGCAAAATCAATATTTTATTTTAAAAATAGGTTTAAGTATCTTTACATAAAAATTTCAATTTTTAACCTTATGACTTGCTTAATTTCCATAAATTTACTGAAAAATAGCTAATATTATTTGTGATCACAGATTTGATTGTATAATTTGATTACTGAGTGATATTTTTATTGATATAGAGTATTTTAATTTATATTTGTAATATTAATACGAATGCAATTTATATTTTAATTACCTGAAACACGTCAGTAATACAAATATAACAAATACAACAGAATATTATTCTTCCATTTAACAATAATTTAGAATATGGATGTAATAAGAATTATTTGGAAAAATGGAAACAACACCACTGAAAAGAAAGTTTTTTAGAACCCATGTAAATTTTATTCAACACACTGTTTTTTCACTGGATTTTGCCAAAAATGAGCATTGGCATACTTTGATCAACATGTTCAAGAAATATTTATCATGTTTAACTTACTGTTTTAGAATATTTTTAAGACTCTTTTAATCAGATGCAGCATTATGCCTTTGAATTTCATAATTGGTGACCCAGTTATCTAAATTTGAAACTGCCTGAGAATGATAAAGTTTTGGAGAATTTCTTATACATTTTATTTTGTTTTCATGGATTACTTTAGAATTTTATAACTTAATTAATATTGATTATGTGGGATCAATAAATTTTGTTTTATTTATTAACCTTCATATACAATTATTATATTTTATCAACAGTATTTGTTTATATAAATATTTATAGCCTTTTTTTATCATAAAAGATATTCATAGTGTGTCATTATATAAAATTGTATGTGTAATATTATGGGAGATTATACATTTTGTTGGGTAAGGTTTACTTGAGGATACCCCATGATTTTTTTAATACCAAAAGGTTAATAACAAAATAGAAACCATAAAACTACTTTATTTAAATGGCTAAAAATACCAGGTTTACCCGATATTTACACCCGAATTTTTCACTAAGCCAAAGAATATCCTAATCTACATTTTACCCTATTTGGTTTTTCGCTAATCGTATCTCGCACAAATGATATATATATGACAAATGTTCCTTTTTATTTTAGCAAAAATGCATATTTTACAGGACTTACTTTCCGAAAGAAGAAACATTCAACCGAAAATTGTATTTCATTAGTTTATTTTTAAAAGACACGCGATATAATGGAAGATTAGCCATTTTTAAGAAATAAATGTAAAGAATACTAAAAAATACTATTTCTATAATTAGAGAATTAAAAGAAGTTACAGTATGATTATATAATTTTTTTTCTATATATTCTGTAAGCACATTTTCGACATTTTGTTTACAAGCAAAAATGTATATTATAGAGTGTCAAAAACAATAGTATGCTTATGCCAACTTTAAATTTAGGATTAGAAGGCAAGAAATTCCTAATATTTATTGTTATGAGGATTAATCAGGTCTCTCACAAAGTTCTGCTTTAAACAAACAATCGATTTATCAAAGGATGGGCAGTAAAAATGTCTTTAAATTTATAAAAGTCCGTTAATTGATAGTTGTATCATAGCTTGATGAGATTCGCTCTTAAAATCTGACCGATTGCTTAAAATACATTAATAAATGTTGTACATAACTTAACTCAGGTTGGTTGTAATTGTTTTCAACAGAGTACATAATCATTAAAAACAATCAAAGTACATTGTTCTTAATGATTATCTATTCTGTTGAATAACAATTGGTAAAAGTATTTCAATTAGCTAATTGCTAAATTAACTCTTTGCTGGCCCATTTTTTTCATCAGTTTTATTAGTATAAACCAGAACAAATTTATAGCTTATATTTTACAATTTGTAATTTTTATATAAAGAAAAGCAAGATTAATCAAATAGAAGTACTAAACTTCTTAAGATTATTTGTTAAAGATGGACATATATCGGCCACTTTAAACGCCAATATTTCTTTACTTATAATCTGAGTAGAAATTGGGCAATATCAAGCCTTTTAAAATAAAAGTTAAAAGATTAAAATAAAGTTGGCATCAAAAGTTGTTGAGAGAAAACTTTATTGACTATTCAACAGTAAAGAAGAATTTTTTGAACTCATAAATTTTATAAAAGGACCTATATCCAAATTAATTTAACAAAGTCTCTTTAAAATACTAAGACATACTATTTTAATGAACTTATTATTTGACAATTATTGAGTAAGAATTGTATTAGTTCGTCTTATTCAATATTTTAGTCAAAAATAATAATTAAATGGTTTTGTTTTATTTATTTTTTTATTATTTCTTTAGGAAAAAAACTTAAATAAAAAATACATGCATCTCAATCTATGCACCTACATATCGGAACAGTCTCACTATTCCATGTCAATGTCTTATTTCTACACAAAAAGTAAAGTTTATTTGCAGCATTCAGTAGAATTATAACACACATTCACATATATACGATGAATGCTATATGTAAGCTTCTCCATATCGATACATTTTATCACATAACTTTTTACGTTTGTAGAAAAAAACACAGTTTTCATCGCTTGATTCTCAGAAAAATAAAGTCAATACACTAGTCTAGATGCTGCATTCTCTAAATTAGTAGTCAAATGTAAACTTAAAAAGTGAAAATTTTGAAAAATATCATAAAAACAAACAGTTTGTATAAGTGAGGGGATGTGTCAAAATTACTAAAGATCTAGTATTTTTTTATATAATAATTATCAAATTATTACACTTAATCCATTGTTAATTAGTTTCTATTTTGTAATACTAAAAGGTATTTAATTCATCAAAACGAAAAAGTTCTTATTTAGTATTAAAAATATATATATTTTTTAAAAGTATGTTCTTTTAATCAATTTTCTGATACCATTTTTTTGTAGCGCTTATTAGAAGAAACATCAAAATAAGGAGAAAATAGAGATAAGCGAAACTCAAGTAAAGAGGATTGAAGGTACTAAAACACAAAAAATATAAAACAACAACGATAGTATTTTTTTGATTTTAATAAATACTAGCATTGCAAACTATATTTATTGTAAATAACTTAAAATTTCATTAATATCATTTTATAAAAGTATTCTTAAATTGTACTTCTAAAATTACTTCAAAGTAAAGTACATAATTGTGGAGGGATGCACACAAAGTTATTCATAAATTGTGATCCATTTTAAATCTCTAAGAGAAATATCCTAAGAATGTAAAGAAATGCCACATATTGGTATCTTTTTGATAATACATTAAATTGATAATCAGGAGAATTAAGATGAGAATGTGATAAAAAAAAATTAATGTATGCAGAGAGAATAGTTTATTATTAAATTTTATCAAGGAATTAAAACTTAATATGTTTTTTACTTTTTTGTAATTACATGCAGAGAAGGAATAAAATTTCAGCATGAGATGCTGCAATTTTGTTAAATAATAATTAAACAAAATAGTAACAAAATTATTACCATAAAATAGACTAAAAAATGATGAGATTTATAGAATAAATTTTGAAATAAGAGTAATTTCTATCAAATTATTTAAAATCAAATTTTGATTTCGGAAAAATATTATAATAAAAATATAATTAAATAGATGCAGTTAAAGTAAAAAGAATCAATGATATAATAATAATATAAAATACAAAACGCGAAGAAAATATTTTATGAAAAATCAAATGTAATGAGTTACAGTGTAAGGTGTGTAAATTTTAAACTATACTTAATTACTTTAATAACATAATTTAAGATGATACATGATTTAATAAAAAATTAAAATAATTATATTCTAAAATGAAATATATTTTATTAACCCCTTTCAATAATAATTGACTAAATATTTTGGTAAAGCTCCAAAGACGTATAATTTGGAATGGATGGAAAAATATGGTATAAAATAATGGAAAATATATATATATATGGAAAAAAAATAAGAATAATAAAATGACAAATTTTTTTTAATATAATCAATAAATCAAAATACTTAATTTGATTAAACCTAATTCCTATTAAAAATTTTTCGATGATTTTTGATTAGATTAGGCATGTTTCTGAAGATAATAAAAAGTTAATATTTAGCTTTTAACATATATATATATATACCATTTAACATATTATATTGTATTTGACATACAATAGTGATATTTCTGAGTTTTTATAAATTCAAAAATTCTTATTTCGTAAGTAAAACTGTTCGAATAAAAAAAACGATAAATAATTAGTGCAAAAATATTTTTAAATTCTGATATCAATTCTATAAAAATATAAAAATTTTCTTTAAACTTCGTCATTTGCGACAAAATGTTTTCTGTGCAAAGTGTACAATGTGAGCTTTCTTTAGAAATTAGCCAAGATTGCTTATGTGTAAGTCTTTATGCTACCGCATCATTACAATATATTAAAGAAAAACAAATCTCAATTATTTTTGTGTGCAAAGGATAGATATAAATAACTGATAATTCGGTTAACCTTAAATATTTTTATTAAAAGGCTTGCAATATTTATATTTTTATTCAAATACTTTTTTATAATTTTTCTTATAATTATGCTCTTGTAAAAAGTATTTATTTACTTTAAAAAATGTAAGTTTATATGTTTTTAATTAAATATTCTTTAAAAAAATTTTTGTCGCTTAGTCATTTTAATCTTACAGAATCCACTTTACGCAATATAATCCAGTTGAATTAACCTTAGTAAGCAAAAGGTGTCTAGCTGTAAGAAAACAATTAAATCAGACAATCTTGGAGTTACAATAGACATACATATAAAATTAAATAATTTCGTAGGGAGAAAAATTAATAAATTTCTACAAATGAGAAAGCAATAACTAAATGCACGTGAAACACCAAAGATATGTATTTAATATTCTAAAAATTACATGAATATTTTATAGCATTTTTCATTGAATTTTTAAAATTTTCTGTTAAGAAAATAATTATTTATCTATTAAAATAAAAATGTTTCTTACGACTGTATGAACTGCAATATGCTTGATTTATTGCTGCATCAGTTTATTTATAATCTTAAATATATAATTTTGTTTCCGTCTCAATTATGCATTAGTAGCACTATATCCCTTCATTGCATAATGGTGGAAATTTCCATCATAACCTATAATGCCCAAAAATTATATAAAAGAACAAGTTCACTTTAAGTTGATCGTGTTTGGATACCTTTTTAATGTCCATTGCATAAAAAGAAACATAGCTGTCGAAAATAAGCATGAATTATATCATATATATTATTTGAACATGAATTATATCAACTTGATTTATTTCACCAATAAAGAAAAAATCATGCAAAGAAGGGATATATATATATATATATATATATATATATATATATATATATATATATATATCAGTATAATATTCAACGTAAGAAATTTTCACGATTTTATTTAGTTTTACAAGAATAAACCATCCTATTTTAATAATATTACTGTCATGATGCAGTCTAAGTAAAAAATAAACGCTTTAATAAGAATTTTTAGGAAATTTCTCATATTTCTAACGATATTAAAAATAAACTGTAGTAAAAATATAGAAGTAAATGACATTTTTTAAACTTTGCTTGTAATTAAGAAATAAATATTAAACATAGTTTTTGCATTTTATTTCATTTTTTAATTTATTAAATAAATTAAAAACGCTGGATAATTTCATTTTTTTCAATTTATATTATTCATTGTTTCCCAAAGATTTGTCATTCACAGTTAGAAATCATTAATGAAAAATCTATATACAACTTTTTTTGCTGTCTATACACAACTTCTTTCTGGATATAAATATTCGTCATTTCAAGCTACCGTAGAAACGAGTCTACTTGTTCTAAATATCCTTGAACTTGAATGGGGTGCGTGCAACCAACACTTCGTCAAAGGGGCGATTCTCAAAATATATTACTGTGGGCGGAAAAGACAATATTTAGAGCACAAATATTTATATATTTTCAACTCTGAAATAAAAATGTATTATTTCTTAGCGAATTGTTTAATTGTTTTTCTTACAATCTTTCACAGTAGTAGTATAAAATTATAATTTTCAAGGCCTCATAATACTATTTTCTATTTTGTAAGTATTAAATGAGGGTTTTTACCTATTTTATTAAAAACTGTGCAGCATACAGAATATTTTGAATAAATAAATTATTGCCTGATACTCTTTTAAAGAATTTAATATTGTTTAGTCTTTATGTGTACATAATTATCTTTATTAAACTTATAATGTCAATATTTATTACATTAATATAAAAAAATTAATTCGTATATTTATCACATTACTTTATTAATTAATGTATGACATTCGTTACAGAAATTTGGTTCTCTTTAGTAATGAAATGAATTTTTCATAATTCTTGTCTAGTTTTCAGATTATTTTTTAAAAAATTTTATTAAGTGATTTTTATAGATTTTTTAGTTTTTCAATTATTTCTAATTTACTATATATTTATTATTTTTTAATGTGAAAATTTTTAAATTATGTAATTCAAAGAAATGTTTCTTTAGATTAGACTAAGCTGTTATTTGGCAGCAGAACAGAAAATATTTATTCTTAGAACAAATATTTTTAACATACTGTCAGAATTTTGGCTAATAAATATGTTAAAATATCAAATACAGAAGATCTAGGTTTAACTGATAATGTGATTCTAACTGTACTTCATTAATTAATAATTATTTTTTAAATGACATGATAATAAATAAATGGTTTCCTCTATTCATAATTCCAAGAATAGTTTAAAAGTGAATTCTAATATTTGAGAATGTAAATGTAGCTGAATGCTCTTAAATTTGACAATGCTTAAACAATTTTTTAATCTAAAAATTTTTATAAATGCTATGCAATATAAATTACATTTATGTTCCATAATATAAATTACTTTTATATTACATAACATTTTTATAAATTTTTATAAAATATTTATGATGTAATCTAGATTGCTTTTTAATTTCTTTTTCAACATTATGCCTTTAACTTTGAGTAATAAACTTGATGTTAAAGAAAAATATTGCAAAAAATAATTTAATATGGAAATATATATTTTATTCTAATTTACCTTTTTTGATTGTTTTGTCGAATAAAGTTGCAGCAATTGTTGATATTGTCATGCAGTTTCTTAATGTTTTTCAAACTTCAGATTCACTTTACCTATTTTCAATAAGACACAGAGACTCATAAAATATTTGAGCCGTTTATTTTGAAAGTGGCCTAACTCCATTTTTCAGTTTTTTCCAGTAACCGTGGTTACTTGCGCCACTTTATGTTATTTATCAAAAAATAAAATAAATAAATAAAAAATCAAAGTAACACCCTTAGATACACTTAAACATTATGACTCATCATCATTATGACTCATCAACATTATGACTCATCCTATACGTATATTTTTAAATTCATTGAAACGCAAACTCTTAAATATCTCGATTTGAAGATAAATGGAGTTAAGCCACTTTCAAAATAAACGGCTCATTTATGTATTTTACACAATTTAAGATACATTATTCAAAATTTGTTTCATATAATATAATAAAGTATACGTTATTTGTTGTTCATTTTTAAGTAAAATTGCATGTTCTATTATAAGTTGTATATAATACAAAACTAAAAACAAAAGAAAATTACAGTTTTCTCATATTGAAGTTTATGATAAGTGAATATATATTGTTCAATGTGACAACGCAAATTTAAAGAATCTCTTTTAAAAATTTAAGTAGAAAAACAGAACAAGAAGAAATTTAACATTTAACATACAAGTTTAAATATTTTGAAAAATGATTTAAAGGCAAAATATTTTATTGTTCGTTGTTTGATTAACGTATTAGTAACCATTACAAATGTCATAAGCTTAGTTAAAGCAACATTTTAGATGATATATTACCTGTGAGTTTAATAAAATGAACATTATTGCTACAGCACAATATTTCAAAGTTCTATTCAAATTGATTTCTGAGTAGTTAACGGACTTCTAGTGCGACACTCATAAACTTAATATCATTAATATCAAATTTTAATTTTTTTTTCAAAATAACCTCATGAAATAACTTATTCAAATAATTATCATTGATTAAGTGAAATGATTATCGATAGAATCTTTCAAAATAGCAACGTCAAATGAATACTTAATACAACGACGAATTAATTGCCAAAGAATTTTCGGAGATCTTCCATTTTGGAAGTTTCTATTTTGAACTAATCTTGTTTTACTTCGAACTTAAGCGTACAAAAATGTTTCAATGAGAAAAGGAAGGGAATATAAAATATTAATTTGTAATACAAAACAACATTTAGCAATGAGGATATAGCATATATCATATAAGTGTAGAAAAAGTATCTATTTTAAGACATTTAATGACCTAGTTTGGTATTTTCTCCAGAAGGGAAATTTTTTCCTTATTCTATAATCAGGTCAGATCCAAAGGAAAAAGTATTATTTCATGATTACTTTCGTACATCGTGTAAAAGAGAAAGAATGAATGTCCATGAAATAATAATCTGTATTAGGTTATAACAAAAAGTTACACACACATTTTATTAGGAATTTTTAATCATCGGTAATTGTATTTGGAGAAACTTCTTTAAACACTGCTATCATTTTAATTTTCTATACAAAAATTTATTTCGTTAAACATGAATTCAACAAAAAATTTCTTAACACTTAATCATTCATTTTTAATTTTGATAGTTGAAAATTAATTTTTGTTACAAATGTGGTGATGAGGCAAAATATAAAAAGATTATTTTATTAAAGCACATAAAGAAACTCTTATTATTTGTGTGTTCATAATTAGCATTATAATAATTTGTATATTTTCAGGAAAAGAGTTTAAAAAAATTGGAGCGAATCTTCGTAATATATGTATAAAACTTATGGATACTAGTCTTGAAATAATATTTAAATAAAATAACTAAACTTGTCAAAAGGTTTTTATTCTTAAATTTTTCAAAGATTTTGTTTTGTAGCAAAAGTTTAAGACTTTTAATATAAAGCATTGAAACTCAGTGTTTTATTCGGAAATTTTCAATTAGATAAATTTTAATAATAAATTTTTTTCTTATTTTCACATGAAAACTCAACTAAATTGTATGGCTTATCCTTCACTTTGCAATTGAAATGTTTTACTTTTTATCAGTCATAATGTGAAAATGTTTGGGTTTAAAATTTATTAGAAAATATTTTAAATGTACAATGTGTGTAAAAATAATTTTATCATTATGTATGTATGTATTTTATAACAAAAAATTAATTAATTTTTAATATATCTATCTATTATATATATATATATATATATATATATATATATATATATATTAAAAATAATTAATTAATTTAAATGACGATAAAAGTAATTTGTGAAACCAAAATTTAAAATTTTTTCTTAGATGATGGTATTGTAATTGTATTTTGTGTTGTAAGTTATATATTTATATTAATATATTTTTTTTATATATATTTTTTTACAAGACATTATTTTATATTTAGGCATATATTTTTTTACAAGACATTTAAACTTACTATTTGTTGAATATATATATTAAGCATTAAAAATAATTTACTCATTGATATGAATTTATTCTGTGTTTATCGTCTTTAAAAAGATAAAAATTGTTATGAAAACAAGTATTAAATAGTTTCTAATTTCATTTATAAAATAAGTAGATATTAAAAGTTTATCAAATTATGTAACTGAAAAACGGAAAAAATTAAAAAATAAAACAGCTGAAAAATTTTCTTTAATTAAAAGAACACATTTCAGGCTTTTATTTATGACATAATTTTTACTGTTATTTACTTTCACTGAATAAGTGTTTGAATTAAGAGCACAATAAAGTATTCCACACTTTTTGATATAATATTTCTCAATATGGTGACGATCCCTGTCATACTTCACTTTTCACGGAGCTTTGACCTAATGCCGTGAGGCATGACGCGCCACGTGATGAAAACATTCATTGAGAGACGGAAGAAATCAAATGTTGGCTCCGTATGTCAAAGAATATACTCAATATTAAAAGTTACCATCTGTTTATTATGTCGTATTATATCTCTAAATTTGTGAATTATGCGACATCTCCAAGGAAATTGTTCATTTCTATTGTCATGTTTTTTTATCGATGGTTTACCGGATATTTCACGGATAAAGTGTTTAATTTTATGAATGGTTTCCGAAGAAAATCGCCACTTTTGCCGCCTGTTCGAAATCCACTTCTTTTCGATTCAGCTTTGACTCTTGCTGCAAAAATCAGAACTCAACAGGTATGTTGTTCTTTTTTTTGGAGTTCAGCGAAAATAATTTTAAAACAAATATTTAAGTATGTATTTACATTATTCATAGTTTCAGATATTTACATTATTATTTTTATACTATTTTGTGATGTTTTCTTATGATTTGTTTTGGAAATGCTAGTTTATTTCCTGTTTTAATATATGTCATTCTATTAAGTTATAAGAAATAAAAAATTATTATTAATTATACAAATTCGTTTTGAATGAAAATGTTGCAGAATATTTTATTTCAGTTATCTATTTGTTGATCTCCGCTATACCCCACCGAGATATACTTTTTTTCCATATTATCTATGGTATTTGGTATAATGTGATTATGTTTAGTTTACTATTCTGTATGTAATACTATTTAAATTAGTACAGCTTAGGCTTTTTATTACATTTCGATTGTTTTTATGGGCTTTTATCACCACTAAAAGAGCAAAGGGACAACTAAAGCGTATTTCATATAATTTTAAATAAATAACAATGCAATTTCTTGTAAATTGGATGTTTATTTTTTTAAAATTTTTTCAAACAATGTCCCTCTCATATGCTCTGAACTATATGTTCTGAACTATCGCCAATAGATCACAATATCCATTTGTTGACGCGTGGAAATATTAGAGCACTAACCACTCAATATCACATCCATAATTGAATGTTTAGTGCTCTAATATTTAAGTGACAATAAGAAAGTTGCTGATTAAGGGAAATTATAGAAAGTGGGAAATGATTGACAATTATTAATAATATCTGTTATATTTTTATTTGATTAAATTACATAAGACCTTTTAAATTATTACTTTTTTGTATATTTAAAGTAATATACAAAAATGGAAATTTTATTTAATTTTTAATGGTTACGTATGTATGATATGTGTGGATCTTATCTATATATATTATTTCTTTTAAGTGAACTTTATTGAAACCTTTGAAATGCGGTTATGAAAATGAAAATAAATACAATTCGCGCAAAATTAAATTTATATTTTATATATTCTTCTATGAATTTAAATGGATTTGGAAATGTAGGTAGAGACTAATTTCTAATTTGTTTTTGAAAAATTTCAAATCTTTGATAAGAATTAATAAATGTCCATCATGAAAAGGAAGATCTAGGAAAAGGACAGTTTTTAATTCACATAACAAAAGGATGAAATTTTTTAAAATTAACACATTAAAATATAGTGTTAACTATAAAGTATATAAAAATGTCACCATATATTCACATCGACAATCATAAACATCGTCTGGTTTTCAAGAGATTGCAGAGAACAATGAAATAAAACAATTTCCCTGTCTTATGAGAGCAATAACCGGTTATCAATACTTATTATCTCCAAGGATTTTTCACATTCTTATTAATATCTGGAACATAATTGTGATATTTACTGTATGTTATGTATCGATTCGGCTCTCAGAATATTATTAATTTTATTGTGATGGCGATTCAGTATCAAGTGCCCAATTTAAGAAGCGTAGCTTTGTTTCATCACTTTCAATGAAGTGAAAGTGAATGTTAAACGGATTAGGGAATCTTTGGTTAAAGTAAATCACTTTCAATGAAGTGAAAGTGATTTACTTTAACCAAAGATTCCCTAATCCGTTTAACATTCATTTCTAGTACACTGATAGCTGACTTTTTTAATGATATAATTAAATAACCAGTGGTATAACAATTCTTTCAGGATATAATAAAAGGAAAATTTCTTGTAAGTCAATGTTACATTGCTCATCGTTAGAACATTATGAATTATATACACAGAATTGACAATGATCCTTGACTTGCTGCATCTTCTGATTTGTCTTCTATACAGCATATTTGAGAATATGCTTTCCAAAAATTACAAAAAGGGACATGCTATATTTTAACCTTGATAATTTTATATGGCTAAGTGCTTACTAGATAGAAAAACATTTCTCATATAATGATTAATGTTATTGATTTTATAACATTTTCAGGCCTAAGTGTATTTAAATGAATTTGAGCTCATGATTTCCAGAATACATTATTTAAATAATTTATTTACCCTTTGTAATCATTTGATTATGAACATGTTCAATAATTACCTGATGTCTATAATTATAAGACTATTTCAACCCTAAGGATTTGTTTTTTGTTTGAAATAAATTCTTTTTACTATAAAATCTTTCAAGTTTTAACTGTAAAATATAGGGGTTATTAAAATAACGGATGCACATATGAATAAAAGTGACATTTTTTAATTTAAGGATTAAATATAATGATGGCTACCAGTTTTATTATAAGTAGAAATGTACATATTCTGATAGTATGTGGTAATTGGCAAAGCTCTGTAAGTCTTTGATTTTTTTCAAAAGCGTAAAATGTAGGAACTCTCACATTTTCAAAGAAGCCAAATTGTAAGTACCTATTTAGCTGTTTCAAGTGCGATCGAAACATAACTTTCAGGCATTTCTAGAGGTACGATGTCTAAGGTCACCACACAGCATACACACAGCACTCCAAAACAAATTCGACCAAAAAAAAAATGGCATAAAGAGAAGCTCTGTGAAAGAAACTACTGCGTATTGAAGCGGATTGTAATAGGTCTAAGAATTTAACAACTACAGTCAAAGTGATCGTAAGCTCAATCAGCATCTCGATACTCCATTGTCAATGATTATAGTTAGAAGTCACCTTAACACACAGAACAGGCAGAGTAACAATTCCTAAGCTATTAAGCTACTTATTAAGGGAAAGGTGAGCTATAGTGGTGTCACAATCCCAGAACCTGGTCGACTGATAAGTGGAAGAAAGGAATATGGTATGACTAATCGTCTTTTATACTTCTCTTTATAGCAAGGTTTGTGCACATTTGCATGACACTTGCATAAGCATACGGTTGTGATTGGCTCCTTCCATTTGTCGATGGATCTGCCATGATGTGGGCATCTAATGTATGGTTTTATCCCTGACCAATTATAATCCTGAAGGGAAGGAACATTAGGCATCAGCATAAAGAAATTTTATTTAAATAGGTCCATCTTATGATACAAACTTTGTTTTCTATAGAAGACAGAATTTTCTAGAATGATAATGCACCTATCCATCCATGCTGGGATACATTTCAATCATGGTTTGATGAATATGAGAATAAAGTTAAACATTTACTTGGCTCTCACAGCAACCCAATTTTAATATAATTTGACTGTTATTGTCTGTTTTAGAGTGTTCAATACGGAATTGATATCCTTCATCGGCATCTCACTATCATATAACTTTTACAATATATCCACGAAGTATGGTACAATGTTCTTCTTGTATGGTAACTATTCAACACTCTTATGAATCAATTACTAGGGGAATCAGAGCTGCATTACATGTCAAAAACGGTTCTATATCTTACTAATTAAAGATTTTTTGTAAATCTAAGGTGTTTCCATAAATGTGTTAACCACCTATTAAAAAAATCTCATTAAAGCAAATATTTTTAATATTCAATATGAAATAAAATTTTCTCTTTATGATTAGGTGAGCTGTGTCAATGTGATTGAAGCTTATATAGACAGAATCCAGCAAATTAATCCTTTGATCAATGCTGTCGTGGATGACAGAAATGCTGAAGCCCTCGAAGAAGCATCTCTTGTGGATGAGCTGGTGTCATCCGGTACCAAAACAATACAAGAATTAGCAGAAGAAATGCCTTTACTTGGAGTTCCGTTCAGCGTGAAAGAAGCTATATCTGTCAAAGGTATGCTGATTTGTTCCTTAAAATTTTTGTAGATAACCCGTTACCATTGAGGTAATTAAGTAGATCACGATCTCCTGCGAAGTTAAGAAGTAACATCAATAGTCCCATAAATGTTATGGCTATTTAGCTATGAAAAAAACTTATCTTATAAGATATAAGTTACTGATAAGTATACTTACAGCTCCAAGGAACTTATAGTTTCTGACTATTAGGTACGAGAAAAATGTTTCATTGTAAAAAAAAAATTAAAAAATGTTCAGAGTGGCGATAAGTTTAGCTGCAGTGTGTGTATAATACAGTATGATATCAGAATTTAATAATGACTGGATTGTTTTCAAGAATCCTATGAATAAAGAACACTTTATAATTCAACTAATTTTTCATATCAGTTTTTTGTATTGAATCAAACAATTTATTTGATTCGCTTCAAGAATATTGGAAAAAAAAATTGATATTTGTCTGAAAATTATATTGGTTATTTTGAAACGCATATTGTTAAGAAATATATGCATTTTTATTTATTCTAAATTTTGTTATATTATAATGAACATTTATTCTAACTTTTAACCAGATTAAAATAGAAAAATAAAGTCAAATGAACATTTTGCCCGAAACCCAAATAATACGCTATAACTGAGAATTTTGCAACTTTGTTACATCACTGTTATAAAGTAAATTATGAAATACATAAAATAATGACTCTAGAATTTCTATGCAGTTATTTCCGATTAGCGTTTTTTGAGACTTCAAAATAGAAACTAAAATAAGAAAATTATCTTTTAAGAACAGTTGTTTGGATACAAATCGCCTGTAAAATAATTTTTTGTTTATATTGTCCGAAAAATATTAAAAAATGTTCAACTGATAAAGATAAGAATTAATTTTTCTCATTCTCGCTGATTTTTATGTGCTATACAGTCTTGTAGTTATGCTGCAGAAAAATTTTGCAGTTCATATACATGCAAATGATGTCATATTTATATTAATTCTCTTGCATATGTTATTACATTTTGCAGGTGCACAGTGTTAGTCACAGTATTTTTGTTTGATGTCAAACAATTATTAGGGAAATTAGATTACAATTATTTCTGCGAGAAATCTTTAATATATTTGTTTATTAAGATGTGAAATATCTTCTATTGATGTCAGCCGAATTACCTTCACTTATGGATACATATTCACAATAACACAATTTTCTCACAATAGAGTAGTATATATTTCCACTATTGTCGGTTAAATGAATTACAAATATATTAATATGTAGGCATGTGAACAAGTTCTTAAGAATCCAAGATACCTTTCTATTCAAAATTTAAAAAACACTAAAAATCTTTTTCAGAATAAAATGCATTTTTTAGCCAGAATTTTTAACAGCTTGCTATTTTATGTTCTTTTAACTATTATGATACATATCCAAATTTTTGCTCTCTTTAACAAAAAATCACAGAGTTGAATAATAATCTTAAGTATTGTGTTAAAAGGCTTAAAGAAATAAAAAAAATGTTTCTTAAAATGCTAAAAAATTTATTTTATTTCTGCTACATTAAATCACATTGTAGATTTACATCGATCCTTTATGATTTCATAGCATAAGTAGATAATAACAAAAGTAGATGATTTCATAGCACAAGTATTGAAAAAGTAGATAATAATATAACTTTTTATATAAAATTGTATATAATCGAGTTTATAACGAAGAACGATGCATCTATTGCATTAGTATGTGATTTTCCGGCAATCACGAAATGTAATTTCATTTATCTAATTTAGTTTTTTTCCAACTAGTGGATCGCAAAAAGTTTCTAAGAGAAGTATTTAGAAGAAAATTTCAAGAAAATTTATAAAATATATTTCTCAGCTAATTCAAAAAAAGTAACTATAAAATGGATTTCATAAAAATTTTTTTACTTTTTGAAATTAATAATTAAATAATAAATTTTTACGTAGTAATTGAAATAATTAATTATTCCTTTAATTTCTGTTATTCATTCCTATCCTATTATTCGTTATTAAGTAAGGAAATAATAGACATTTCATTAGCAACTCATTTAATTTCGATGCAGAAAGAGAAAATTTGGTTGTTCATTTGTTGAATAAGTAAAAACTTTTGGTTATATGTCTTTTGTAAGTTTTGATAATGAAAATTTGTGATTTTTTTTTTTTAACTATTGCTCTTTTCTTAAGATCTTGGCTTTGATATGACTAAAAAAGGATTAGAAATTTGTGAGAATTCACATTTAATGGAAGAAAAATTCAAAGAGTGCTGGAAACATGACTAGTTACAAATACCAATGGAAAAGTTCAATGATTAGTATGCATGCAAAATTTATCTGAAATGATGATTAATATATAGTACATTAGAAAAAATATGTATCATTCAAGGCGAAAGATGAAAAGGCATTGATGGCTAACATTCAAAATAAATTAAAACAGTAAACAGATATGTTTGATAACATAGCTTAATACTGGCCTATTTTTTATACCCCTCATACCCGGAGTCACAAGAGCTTACAAAGCCAAAATGATCCTTCTCTGAAGTAGCCCAATTATCAAATGTTGCTATTATAATGGCAAAGACTTTTGGTAATTCTAAAACGGCTTAGAAATTTGAATCATCTCCACTTACTAGCCCAACTGTTCAGAGAAAGATCACTGATATGGGTGCACAAGTAAAGAAACATTTGATATGAAATTGATTAAAGAATGTATATGTTGATAAAAGCCCTGACCAGTAAAATGTCAGTTGGTTATTAATATTTCTTTAGATCGCTGGTGAAGATTTTAGCGTTAACGAAGAGATCTGTTTGATGTCTATTTTATTCCAAAAACAATAGAGAAAGAATATTATGATGCTATTTAAAAAAAAGGGAAATAGAATTGGAATTTTAGTAAAGGTTCAATGGTTGTGATCATCAAAAAACTAGGAATGATATGAGAAAAAATAGATTTGATAGGATATCCTATAATTTATGATTTATTGATTTGGATGCCAAATCTATGAATGAATATATATTCAATGAAGCAATTGAAGTTCACATATTTGCAGTTAATATGTTTAATTTGTTAATTAAAAAAGTGAAAAATTGACTTTTATATATGATCAGATAACAAAAGCAGTTTGATGGAATTTATTACTGTAAAACCGTTTAAAATGACCGAGAAGAAGATAATGCTTTGAAAGAGTTTTTATTAATTGTAAAAAAAATCTTTGAATTCCTCAGTAAATTTTTTATGCCTAACTAGATGAAGAAATGAAAAGCCAGAATTATTTTTTATTTAATTAGCTTACCTGGCATGTAAGACAAACTATTACATCTTAAAAATTAGTTTTCAAGAAAGAAATTAGAAGGTGTCGGATATGATGGGAGTAATAAATGGATTACGAAACTTATTAAGCGTTTTTAGATAACCCTTAAAAAACAGTCATTCTATTTCTCTTGTTATCAGGAACTAGAGACAGTAAATCTAATTACCGGGAGGTAGTGAGTTCGAATCCCGGCTTAGCCGAAGATCCGTCGTGTTCATTAATGGCAACTAGGGCACGAAAAGTATGTCGGGTCGGAATGTTTATACATGCATCAGAAATATTGTTTTAAGATTTTAAAAATAAAGGAGATATTCTAAAAAATTAAGTCGCCATTACTATTTTACAACAATATTTAAACAGTGATTGATAGAATAGTCAAAATGCAAAGTTATGGAATTAGAGATTAAGATTACCAACTCTTATAGTTAAGCAGATCATGAAAATTTTATAGATAAAAAAGTGAGTAAACTATCAAAAGGAAACGTTTTAAAACATTTCACATCCTTATTAGCCGCGGTGACTTGGGATGATAAGGGTGTCTTTCTCGTTACTAGAAGGTAGTGAGTTCGAATCCCGGATTAGACGAAAATCCATCGTGTTCAGATGGCGACTGGGGCACGTAAAATATGTCGTGGTCGCAATGTCCTCCATGTTCCCATTCCGAATTAATACATCTCTGGGTGGTTGGAGCCAGGCTGTGGATCTTCTCTGGCTTCAATCTCAAAATTGGAAGACCCAGATGGTGCTGCCATCTATGATCTAAAAGTCATACTTCCATCGAATGCAAGTGCCTATTAAACATTTTATGAATATTATCTTATTTATACGGAAAATTTAACATAAATTAATTAAAGTGGGGTCCATGATTGTATCTAAGGCTTTCAATGCGATCCTCTAGCCTTTGCTTGTTGTAATTTATCTCCTAATTTTTGATTAATTTTTCTAATTTTTGATTGATTAATTTATCTAATTTTGCAGTGACTATAAAAAAAGGGAGAAAAAAATATGATAAAAAAATTCTATCCTCACAATTAAAAAATTTATTATACATACAGCATCGTTTAAAAATTTTTACAAAAATTCTATTGTTATAATTCATTATTTTGTTTTGTAAGACTGAAACATTTTGTAACCAACGCTCTATAGATAAAAACATAATTTTCAATCATTACATTTGTGTATCTTGTGTTATCTATTATGCCGATAATAATGTACCATGTAGCAGATAAGTCTATTTGATGAAGGAAACAAATATATTTTGCTCTTTGAACTGTGATGTTACAACCTAATTTTATTTTAACAAAGACACCTGGTGAAAGTTTTAACAAGCAAAAGTATTTTCATTGTTTAGATTTTCTCATCTGTTCAGGAATTTTACATTAACAATTTGAAATTTATCCTTTTTATTTCATGAAATTTTTCATGAATATGATAAAATTCAGTTGAGTGGTTAATAACACCATTCAATTTGAAATTCAACAACTAATATTGTTGAACTTTAAAGTGAAAAATAAATAATTTCTTAATAGAATTTAATGGGTAAAATATTCTTTTTATTTTGAAATTAATTTATAACTCAAATTAGTACATGCAACATATAATTTTTTTTTAATGCACCAGTTGAGGACTGAATTTTTTTCGCATTTAAATTGATGTTTAAGTATATTTTATTTGAAATTTATATTTCTTATCCTTCATAATGTTTAATATTTTTTATGTTGCTCTTTCATTTATAATAAATCAAAATTAATATTCTTTTTACTCGAAAATCCTTAATTTCTTTAAATAATACTTTGGCCATTTTGAAAACATTTCTGTTAACAAAATTTATCCCAAACAGTCTCGTAAGTGCTACATCAGTAATAAGAAGAATTTTATTTTTGATGAGAAAAAGCATTTATAAAACATTCACCACATACAAATATTGCAAATATTTTTCCATAATTATTTATTAAACGAAAAACATTGATTCCCAGAAAAAATTACTTTATAATAAAATTTTTTTCTAAATAGAAAAATATTTAGCTAAATTTAAATCCAAAGAGTTTTTATTAAAATAAATATTCCATTTTTGAGTTGTTTGTCAAGCAATGAAAAAAAAAAGGCTTCAGTTTAGAAAAGCAAATTTCTCTATTTATTGCGTTCACAATTTAAATATCGCATATGTTTTAAGACAATATAAAAACCTTTGATTTATGTTTTTTTAATGAACACATCTTTACATTAACAAAAATGCAGAATTTTATTTTGATATAATCAATTATGAAGTTGTATTGATATGTAATTGGGAAAAGTACTACTAGTAATAACAGAACTTTCAATGAATACTATTTAAAAGTTTACGTTTCACAACTATAACACTGAAATACGTATTTAATATTACACTAACAAAGCATTCTTTTATTTACTTAGAAGTCTAATACTTGTTATTCAAAATAAGTACATTGTGAACATATTTTTTATAACCATTAATAATTCTACCATGAAGATAGTTAATAAAAGAACATATGAAATAACCAAAATGTCATTCAACAATCTCCTAAAATTTATACATGATGAAATATTACTAAAATAAATCAATATAATTTATTCCCGAATAGGAATAAACATGTGTAGATTTATTATTAGCTCTTAATTCAGAGCTAAAGAATTGTATCGTCATCAGTTCCTAAGCTTTTTTTTTCTTTTTTTTTTTTTTTTAATGCATAAATATTGATTATGAAAACAAGAATCAAGTGTTGAACTTTTTGATTCAATCGATTAATTTCAATCGCGAAATTTAAAGCAATTCCTTTTTCATTAAGGTTTAAAATATAAAGAGACGTAAATAGAATCACACACATTTGACATTTTTATTAAACTTGATAACTTATTTAAACAAATGAATTAAACTTCTATTTTTCTCAAGAAATTCTTCGAAGTTGTGCCGATTATTTTTGACGTACCATAGCTTGATGTGTCAATTACATGAATTATACACATTACATGAACTACTCAAAAAAGAATATTATTTTATAGAATTTTAATTTAATTGCAAAATATTTAAAATCTCGAATAAAGCTTAAAAATATTCATTAACATGGTATTATTAAACTAATACCAACCATGCATCCCAAAGTTGTGGTCTTTAATCGAAGGATTAAAGTATCCTTCCTTTCAAAATTGGTTTGTTTAACAAAGGATACTCTTTTTTTTGGGGGGGGGGGGGGTTATAGAGCCAAATAAACTTATACTGAAATTCCTATTGCAGGTTTATCGTTTACGACAGGTGTTGTCAGACGCCGCGGCATAAAAGCAAAGGAAGATGCAGATGTTATTACTTTATTGCGTAAGGCCGGAGCAATACCCATCGTTGTCACCAATACTAGTGAGCAATGTTTTTGGGTAGAAACTTACAATAATCTGTACGGAAGAACCAATAATCCTTATGATCTCAACAGAACGTCAGGAGGAAGTAGTGGTAAGAAATTTTTACTTACTTCTGTAATACAACTTGTTAAATACTTTGTCTAAATATTCTATTTAATTATTTATATAGTA
>JAPDSC010114574.1:0-13213 GCA_026290005.1 Latrodectus geometricus
AAGATTTTTTGTCACTGATTTAAGAGTCTAATAATTACGTAAAATTACATTATAATTTATATTTCATTAAGGAATTGAATATTTTTACAATCTAATTAAAGATATTAAATTATTAAAACTTCTAGAAAAATGTTTGCCCCAGTAGTTTGTAGCTATTATTTTGAACAATTATTATCTAAATATGCCATTGTGTGTGATAAAAAAATATTCTAATTTAATGTGACTAATTCGCATCTCTGAAAATATGCAAATTTCTATGCAATAGTAAATGAATTTATTTTTTTGATTCAGATATTTGAAGAGAGCAAGATTAGGACATTGTTTAAATACTCAATATTTTACATAAAGAAACGTTATTCAACTTCTTTGTTTCTTAAAAGAAATGGTCATTTTTGTGCGCAAAGTTTTTTTCCAAAGTGTTACATTTGAAATTAAACGGATTAGTGCATTGTTTGAATTGTGAAAACAATTGATTTAACTTACGTTTTAGATATTTCTAAGAAACGCCTCAAGTAACATCAAAACATAAAAAAATACAAAGTAAATGTTGACATTTCCCCTGAAGTTAAGTTATTTTACGAGCGTGATGTATTTTACAATGATCAATATTTGTTAGATATCTTAGAAATTTTTTAAACATCTAAGAAAAACTAAAGGCATTCCTACTTTAAAAATTAATGTATAATATGATTCGACTCTTCTGAATTTTTTCGTTTTTTTCCCTCGCATTCAAAGTCATAATTTAATACCAAACTTTGATTAAATTTATTCATAAGATGAAATATCTGTAGTTAAGACTATATGTAATATAATTTATTTCCTTACTTTTTAAGAATATTTATAAGCATTTTACAACTGTATATATATTATTCTGAATAAAAGGTATTTATTCCGTATAGTGTTAGAAATATTACATTATAAGTATTTAATGATTTCAGTTAAAAACTGCACTGCTTAAAAATATGTAAATAAAAATTGCAAAACAGTTAATAATTCTTATTGGAGAAACTGTTATGCATATATTCATTAATTACTAAATTACTTTTTAAAATGTATGCGTGCCATTATTGGCAATATTATAATTTATATTTTCACATCAAAATAAAATTAATAAAACAAATAAAATCAAGAACATTACAACTTTATGTTGGTTTATAGTTTATCATATATAATTTTTCTCTTATTAAACATCAAATAATAAAATGTACAATAAACTTAACTTTGAAATAGAAAAAATATTATTACCATTAAAAGCTTTAGACGTCAGTTTACTTTATAAAATAAATTATGCAAATTTACTTTCTCTCATGCAACCAAGTTTTTCGCGTTTATTATTTTATCTCATCATCAAGAATTAATTAATAAGTGATTTCTTATTTTTCAAAACAAATTTTTAATACAACACTTTATATGCAGTGCATTTTCCAAAGAAAAAAATTTGTTTAAAAGTGTTCCTATGTATTCTAGAAACTGCGAAGCTTTTAAAAGTTCATATTTAAAGAATTACGAGTAAATTACTTTGTTGAATTTCGTAAGATAGATATAATTTTTAAAACAAATGCCATCTTGTAAAATATTTGACTGAATAAAGAGAGATGTCAATACTTCCTTGTTTATCAATTTTTGGTACTTATCAAATTTTATTAATTTGAGATACTTGATCAGTTATCTAAGTTTTCATCTTTTTTCAAATTTAACAACATTTGTCAAAATTTCTGGGAAAAGTTCTGATTTTTTTTTAAACTTTTATTTCTACTATGTTGTTTCTTTTTAACCAAATTATAGAAATACAAAATCTCTATTTACAAACAAAATAATTTATAGGTACTTCTATTTTATTATATAAATAAAATATTATATCAATTACGAGAGAAAATGAAGTAATATACGTTATGAACTCAATATTTTTAATTTGGGTTTTGAGTAAATTAAATAGTTTCTCTAAGAAAAAGTAAAATAAAAGAATGGGAATTGTAAATCAATTTTCTTATCTTTTATAGATGGATTTTTCAATTCTTTAAAACATTCTTTAATTATTAATGAAATTAATAAAAAAAATTTAAAATTAATTTCCTTATAAACTAATTATTATTGGCCCTTTGAATTTTAAAACATTGGATTCAAACTAAAATGAACCTCAAATTTGATAATTATAAATATAAACAAAAAATTAAGTGGTTAAATTTATGCCTCAATTTCAAATTTGATAGTTACTATCATGGCAAAGTACAACAAAACTTATGATTATCACAATGAATAACTCTGTTTAATTTATAAAAGGTATTCGTACGATTAATTGCTTTATATAAATTCAGCATGTTGTTTGCTTGATCTCAATAAAATTACATTCTCAGAGATAGATTTCGGAATTTCTCTGTTTAAAATTATATTCTTGAATAAGAAAGAAACTGAAAAGAACTGGAAACTTAGAAATTAAAAAGAAACTGAAAATTGGAAGCTGTTGAGCCTTCAATTTTCATTTTCTTTTCAACTTTATAATTTTCTGAGTAATGGAACACTATAGAAGAATAAATAATTACTATAGATTAAATTATACAAACTTGCGATAAAATTACTATAAAAGAAACAGGGAAATTTGTTTCCTATTAGACTAATTCCAAGCTCATTACATTAAAATTTACAATACAATGTTTTGAATGCTTCAGAATTTATTATCGATCAATATACAAAAGAATACAATATGTGATGGGGAAATAGGTAACTTCAATTTTTCGAAACTCCGAAAAACTTTTCTGAAACATTGCTCATTAACTTTTTAGACATCTTTTATTGTTTTGAGTTATTTCTTAACTTAATTGATTTATTTATTTTCCTTTTAGTATGCAATAAAATACACTACTGGCCATTAAAATTGCTACACCAAGAAGGCGACATGCTACAGACGTGAAATTTATACGAAAGGAAGAAGGTGCTGTGATATGCAAATGATTAGCTTTTCAGCGCATTCAGACAAAGCAGGCGCCAGTTGCGACACCTACATTGTGTTTAAGTGAGGAAATTGTTCTGCTGGTTCTACATACACAAATTGCATTTGAACGTTGTTGCCTGGTGAAAAGTTGTTGTGATGCCTCGTGTAAGAAAGAGAAATGCGTACCAGCACGTTTCTGACTTTGATAAAGGTCGAATTGTAGTGTACCGGGATTGCGGTTTATCTTATCACAGTATTGCTGTTCGCGTCGGTCAAGATCCAATGACTGTTAGCAGAATATGGAATCAATGGGTTCAGGTCGGTAATACGGAACGCCATGCGGGATCTCAACGGCCACCTATCACTAGCAGCCGATAAAACAGGCATATTATCCGCATAACCATAATGGATCGTGCAACCACGTCACGAACCGTGAGTCAAGAAATGGGATCGTTTGGAAGACTACAAGTGTCTGCAAGAACTGTTTATCGACGTTTGCAGCAGCATGGACTCTCAGCTCGGAGACCATGGCTGCGGCTTCCCTTTACGCTGCGTCATAGACAAGAGCGCCTTCAATTGTGTGATCAACGATGAACCTGGGTGCACGAATGGCGAGACGTCATCTTTTCAGATGAATCCAGTTTCTGTGTACAGCTTCATGATAGTCGCATCCGTCTTTGGCGTCATCGTGGTGAACGCGCACTGGCAGCGTGCATTCGCCATCGTCATACTGGTCCATCACCTGGTGTGATTGTATGGGGTGCCATTGGATACACGTCTCGGTCACCTCTTGTTTGCATTAATGGTGCTTTGAACAGTGCACGTTACATTTCTGGTGTGTTACGACCCGTGGCTCTACCCTTTATTCGAGCCCTGCAAAACCCTACGTTTCAGCAAGATAATGCCCGACCGCATATTGCCGGTATTGTACGGACCTTCCTTGATACGGAACATGTTCGGCTGTTGCCTTGGCCAGCACGTTCTCCAGATCTTTCACCAATAGAAAACGTCTGGTCAATGGTTGCCGAGCAACTGGCTCGTCATCAAACGCCTTTCACTACGGTTATGAACTGTGGCATCGTGTTGAAGCTGCATGGGCATCTGTACCTGTACATGCAATCCAATTTCTGTTTGACTCAATGCCCAAGCATATAACTGCCATTATTACTGCCAGAGGTGGTTGTTCTGGGTACTGATTTCTCAGGATCTATCCAGCCAATTTTTTTTGAAAATTTAATCACTTGTTATTTCTAATATAATTTTTTTGTCCAATAAATATCATTTTGTTATCTGCATTTCTTCCTGGTGTAGCAATTTTAATGGCCAGTAGTGTATTTGAAGCTCTGTTACTCAATCCAAAATTAATATATTTGTTGTACCATATTTTTATATGTTTGAAAACTTCTAACATGTTAAATCAAATGTAGCTCTTCAGAATATTTTGAAGTTAATTTTATTAGACATAAATTGTACATTCTGTTTATTTTTATAATTTAATGATGCGTTTTTGAAGGTGAAAACTTTTAATTACACAGAAACTGCAAGATCGAAACTTAACAAATATCTTTTTAAAAAAAATATGTTAAGCCTTTTCAAAATTTATAATACTTGTGCATTCCTTAAAAAAAGGCTTAATATTGAGATTATCTTCTATATAATTCACTTTTATGAAATAAGAAATGTTTTTTATAATTATTCATTTCTTGGGAGAGCTTGCAAAATGATTTAAAAATAATAAATCTGACACTATTTTATTTCTATACTTCAATTGTTTTATTTATGAAAAAAAGATTCAAATAACTATAATATCGATTCTTGATTATTGTTAAACATTTTACTTAAATATTAAATGAAAAGTATGCAAACTATCTCTAACAATTTGCATCTACCTTTCTTAATCTTTTCTTAAACTGGAATAAAAGTAACATGAAAAATATTCATCTTTCATGAATAAAATAAAGCAATGACTGTATAAGAATGTATGATTCATATAAAAATAAAGCAATACTTTTATGCTATTATTAAATTCAGGTAACAATATCTCTTGCCCCACTACTTATCATTTAATATAATAGAGATTTTTGTGAGTATTTGGCATGAACTTTATTCCCCAATCAAAACTATTTCCATTTCTTTGGTAAAAATTTTAATTCAGAGAAACAATTTCAATGTAACTGCTCAAAAGTATGCTTAATACATTGCTAAGGGAAATGAATCACATAATAGTATAAAAGATTATACGCACAAACAATTACATCAGAAATACGACATTAATTACTGTGTGTATAAACTAAGATAAAAATACATATAAATTATAACAAAACACTTACAAAAATATTACAACATAAAGATTAAATAATAAAAATAAGATAAACGTGGTAAAGTTCATTTTTTTAAAATATTCCTATTTCAAGAAAATTATATTCAATCTGCAACATGCATTAATGCCAAACCTATTTTTGTTTAATTTGTTAAATGCAATTTTAAATTTCATAAAACCTATTCTGTTCCTATGTTTCTATATTTAATTTATGATAAGAATTAAGAACAAATATTTTTTTAGAATTTACCAAACTAACATTATCAATTGATATAATTCTAAGGAATAAGAGGTTTCCTTGTTAAGATTTTTCTATTAATTGAACAACGATAAAACATTAAAAGATTTGATTTCTATATAGTTTGACGAAAAAACGATTGTCAGTATTTATTGAAATTAAATATTAATATATTGGCAGAAACTGCTATTTATATTGCTATGTTTATTAAAATCACTTGTCTTATGATTCAAAATATTATATAATTGCTTACTCACTTTTAAATTTTATATTACTAACTTTTTTTTCATTTCATGTATAAGTAGAGCACTGAAAGTTAAATAATTTAATTTTAAAAAATAATAATTAATTATATATATAACATTTTTTATGATTAAAAAATTCTTATTTAAAAAGAATTACTATTTAGACGCTTAATACAATTTATAGCTCCCTTCTATTCTTTTCATACTCATTATACTTAATAGAAATACTTTTATGCGTAATTTTTTCTTATTATATTGATTTCAAAAATGGTTACATGTTAAAGTTTTAATTACAGTATAAGCATATCAGATTTGTTTCACAGTAAATAACAACTTTATAGCTACTAAACTAAAATATTGTTTGTTATTGTGATATATTAAACGTATCTGGAAGCTCAACAGTTTAATTTTTTCAACTGTAAACGTGAATTATCTGTAACAAAATATAAGAGGAGATTCATTACATAGAAAATATCTCATATTTGTTTTTACTAAGCAAATCAAGGATGCTCTTCTTGTTTAAATCTTAGTATCAACATTCTAGTATTTTGAAAATTTAAGAATTTTATATTTATTCATAAAACATAACAAAGAATAAAAATAAAAACTAAGAATAAAAGAAAAGTAGCTTTTTCATAGAATAAAGGCAATAAGTTACAAATCACTTTTTTTAATATGAACTTATTGTCTTCATTGAATAAAATAAAAAAAACAATTATGAGCATTTATCTTCAGTTTACGATTATTTTAATTTTAGTGATTTATTTTTTACTATGTTATATTAAAAGAAAGAAAACATCAAAGCACTAGATGAATTTAATAAAAAATAACAAAATTTCTGTGAAACATATTTACATTAGAGACAGCTTATTTTGAATTTCTTTCGATATAAAAATGCTTATATTTATTTTTAAATGTCAAAAGATGGCATTTATTTCTTTGAAGCATGTTTATTGAAATTATTTGCAAAAGAAACTATGAGAGGAACTAAATACTGCAATAAATGAAATTTAATACTACTAATAATCATACATTAAATATGTTCACAATAGGTACGATACATCAAATTCTTGTCATGAAACTTTTATAATCTCATTGCTAATTTTTTTACAAATTAATTATTATAATTTTCTTATGAATCAATAATATGTAGTTTTACGTAAAGAATTTTTTTTCTATTTTATTTAATTTTTACCAGCATTTTATTACTAATGAAAAAAATATTCAATTAACTGCTTTAACATAATCTGAAAGACAAAGGAATTAAAGAAAGCTGACGTTATGAAAATTTTGGGCAATGCGCAAACCTGAAGTTAACTTGAAATTGTATTAATAAATTGTTTTGACAATATAAAAGGTGCTGATCAAGTAATCAATATTAGTCAAAAAAATTAGTAAGATTTCAGTCCCAAGCCCATTGGATTGCTAACAAATCATTGATGCATAAGTCCTTTCCTTCTAGATGACAGCAAGATTTTCACGCACAACTATGCCAAGAGTTAACCAGTATTTCTTTGATTCTGGTAAAATCATTCTTGACACGATCAACAGCTACAGATTTCTGCGTGTGTATGAGAAAATAGGTGATTATGCAAATATAAGTTATTCGAAGATTGATAGATTAATATTTCACTTCAATATCATGGGAGACACAAGGATTTTTCATGCCCTAACCTCAAGGGTGAACTGTCACGACATTGATCCTAATAAAACCAGGCATGCCTGGGTAAATAACCTCAAACAACAATAAGTCAATGCGTGAGGTTGTCAGCATCTATCCCACATTTCAAATTCAAATAGATTATTGTCAATTAAATAGAATATCTTTTGGTTTAATGCTGGGGCACAAGAACATGTTAGCTACTAAACAAACCATCGCTTTTAAATAAGATACAGAGTCATCATCCCCTACTGACTAAAACAAATATGATGCAACAATTTGCGAGGATTGATAAATCAACACCATAAATATGCAATCTTGATGTTTAAAATTATAACCTGGCTGGAGGAATTATAATTTATTTTAGAACTTACAATTTGAGATACGTGTACGATGTTAAATAAATGAAGTCATAAATTGTTGGAAAATCCATCAAGAACCTGTATCAAACATCTCAAGCTTTGAATGACTCAAGCTATTTCTAATTCATTTGCTTTCCAATGTACGTAAAATAATTCCATAAATATTTCTGCACAGAACTATTACACAGATTATATTATTATACAGATTTACGAAAATATTCAAGAGAAACATTTGATTTATGCTTTTCTAAATTATATTACCTATTTTAATATCTGTAACAGAATTAAAACATTAAAAATGTACACATAGTTTGCATTTATTAATTTAAAAGCAAGAGCTCATTTTATTATCAACATAATTTGTTAATAGATGGTATTTTTTGGTATGAAACATAATTAAAGTTATATGTAATAATAACATATATTTTTCTATTTTCACATATTATACTTTGGGAAGTTGATATATCTTGTTTATAAATAAATACATAAAATAAATTCTAAAATCCCTTAATTTTTAATCATAATATATAACTTTAAGCCATTTCATAACGACAATATGAAACTTTTTTATTTGTATGAAAAAGGTTAATTTTTTTTTTTATTTTAGAGTAATTTTTTGTAAACAATTTCTTTAAATTTTTCGAAATTATACATGTTTATTTCTAATTTGGCAGAAAAATTATTATTGAGATTATCTTAAGTTAAATGTTATGGATTTCTATTTTCACATTTCATTTTATTCAATAATTTTAAATCACGTACATGAATTCTGTTAAACTTTTAATTTTAAATAACATTGGCATCAAATTTAACGACATATTTATTTAAATAGCATATATTTTTTTCGTTTATCTCTCAAAATTCAATAAAAAATAATATTTTGTTATAAAATATTTTTTAAGTTTAATGGAATTAAAAAACATCTTTTGTTTACTCAGAAATGAATTTGCCTAATTTACTGGAAAACTGTTCCATTATTAAAAATACTTCCTGCTCATAAATTTTTTACCGTAAGATTTACTATTAATACTAAATAGACTTACTTTTGATCTACAAGATTTTATACAAATATCATTGCTCTAATTTTATACAATAATGTGCATTATTCTTATGCATTAACGACCTTTATGTTGTACATTAGCGTATACATTAAGTTGATAAAATATGTGGTTTAAATATTTATTTTTATTCTTTTCAATTTATTAATAAAAGTAGCAATATTAAATAAAAATTTCCCTTCCTTTTGTAAGAAACATTTAGACTGAGATGTTTTTAATATAAAAATATTTCCGATAAATAACTAGTTTTTTAAGTCAATCATGGAAATTCAATGCTGTAAATGTGGTAAAATATTTATTTATATCAAATCTAAATATATAACTTTAATCAGCATATGGAAACAAAATAAATTTTTCATGATAAATAAAGCAAGTGATTATTGTTTGAATAAAATAAATGTCTATAGCATATTATATACCCATATTTTTATTCAAAAACTTATATTGTTTCTTTTCCACGACCAAAATGAAATACTTTTTGTTTCTTTTATTTAATATTTTTTTTATCTGTCTGTAACTTGAAATTAATTAAAATTCATATTCGAGAATACAGTTATTAACATTATTAATTTATATAACATGAATATTATTTTATATTTAATATTTAATGAAATGAACTTAAGGTTTTCAGGTGTTTAGAAAAATAAATAAAAGTGTATGATAAATCTTAAGTATTCTGTTTATTATACTAACAGTCTAATTTCAATAAACTAAATAAATGAAAACATTTTTAATAGCAATAAAAATAAATAAATAATCATTAAAAAATAAGTTTTTTACATATCACCACTGATTTCCAGAAATTTATGATGATAAGAATTTTTATCATAGTTCTTATAACTATTTTGCTGTTTCTGAAAACAAGTCTAATATTTAATTCCCATTGCTACACAAATATATTTAATCATTGGTAGAGTCACAACGTCTCCAGAGAAATAAGGTAATTTAATGTTTTCTAAAAGTAAACAACAGCATTCAAGATATAAAGATAAATTTAAATATTATTTCAACCTCTGACAAAAATAGTTTATAAAGTAAGAAAAAATTAATTAAAAAATGTTAAAACAAATTAATATTACATTTTTCACAGCTTATTAAAAATAACTTATTTTATACTTAATTACTTTTTATATGTATGAAAATTATAACTTACACAATTATGTATTTAAAATCTTATAAATTTTGATAAATCTGCTTCACTATAAAATCACTGATAAAGGCATAAGTGACTAACATAGAATACAAAGTGAGATCAATGATTCAAACAATCTTATGATAAATTTTGCTCTAATTTGCAAGGGAGGGAATGATATTTCCTTTCAAGCTTAATTAAAGTATCAAATCATATGTATATTTGTGATAAAAATTAAATGTTTTTGAATCCTCATGACATTACTGATCATAAGGTGCACATTTAAATTGTACTGAAGCATCACTTGTTCATTCACGGTCCGCCAAACTTTAAAAATTTGCATTTACCATCAAAATATATATATGCATATTAGTTTGTGTGCATTTTGAATTAATTTTTCATGATGCGTCATTCTTTTGTCTTAAACCATATTTAAAATTTATTTAAATTTCCAAAATTACCATTTTAAGGGAATTGTGAGGGAACTATTATTCTACACTTGTAGTTACAGTCTTAACATGACCTGTAACAGGCTATCAAAATTAACAAACTCGATGTTCTATTCTGGTATTACTAGGAAAGCAAATCCTGGTAACCAAATATACAGTACCGAACTCTCCTACAGCAATTTGAACTTGTTCCCAGATTAGATAATAATTTGGTAACAAGTTCAATAGTATAATAAGTAATTTATTTTATTTTATAATGTTTGTAACTAAAATGTAACTTTAATTTCAAATTCTCTGAATACAGTTATATTTTAAATAAAACGAAACTAATCCTATTATTTTTTGAGATAAAAAATTAAAGAAGTTATATCTGCATTTATATAAGGTAAAATGGTAATAAATATTTAAATTATATATATATATATATGTCTTAATATGTTTTATACTATATATTATATAAATAAGGTCTGCTAGAGTGTAACACATTTTCAAAATCAGTTAAAAATAAGTCATACTTTTAATCATGGATACATTATATTTCTAAAAACATTTATGACTTGAAGTTTTGCTTGTTACACTGCTTGATTAAAAAAAACATTTAAACAACATTATGCTAATATTATTTGTTGTAATTTAGTTTTTTATGCACAATTTTTTTTAAAATATGCATTGAAATTTTTTGTGATTTAAATTCCGATTATGAACACGCAATACTGTAGTTTTTACATCAATATTAATATTTTTAAAACCACTATTAATGTATTATGTAAGAAAAATATAAAAGTTGGTTTTATATTAATAGTTGAAGCACTTTATGCAAATATCATAAGAAAAATATTTCAGATATTATTTTTGCGTTTTACAATTTTTTGAACCTGTAGGAAATGAGTCTAATTATTATAAGAATCATAAGTAATATATTATTATTTACACAGTTTCTTAATTCTCTATAAATATATAAAGTCTGTGGGTTAAAAAAAGTTAAAGTTCTGTGTATTTGTAATATCAATCATTATAACAAAATATTCTCAGAAAACCCTGAATATTAAATTAAACAATGTAAAGACTTGCTATGAAAATATATTTCTTGCATTTGAAAGTGAAAACAAATTTATTATTTTATTCAAAATTGGAAACTATAGTATGCTGAGGGAATTGAAAACAAACTACTGACTGCTTAGTGATAAATGCATCGATGATAAAATAAGGAATCAGTGAACAATAAAAATAAAATATATATACATTTCCTAAATTTGTTGTTCCGGATTTTGTAATTTTTATTAAAATATGTGTTCTAATAAATAAAAATTTTTATAAATAAAAATAAAAAATTATTTAAAAATAAAAAAATTATTTTTATTACATATATTTAAACAAGAAGTACAAAACTTTTCATAAAATTTTGTTTTCTAATAATTATTTTCGATGCTTTATTTGATACTGAATAATATCCATTTATATTTTATTTGTAAAAGTATGTATGATGATTATATCTATTTATCAAAGGATACTATATATTTTTAGAAAAATATTATTATGCCTGTAATAGTTTACTCTCCCTTTTTTTGAATCCATTTTAGCTTTCACCTCAAAATTTATATTGCTAATCATATTTTAAGCTTAAAAATTTTTCTAAAAATAGCTGTTTATCACATCGTTAATATATTATTTTTATGAACGTAATTTAATTTCAACACTTATTTGCTTTAATGTTTCATGCGCTATATATATATTCACTGATGTCAAGATATATTTATTGCATGTTAAAATGGAAAAAATGTTATAGAATATTATAGTAAAATGTTATATAACCTCTTGAGAAAGATGGACAATTAAATAAAATTTTAATTGTTTGTGGTTATACTGATCCTATTTTAGTTCAGATTCTTTTTGTTTCATAATTATTTGATAATTATTGGAAATTTCACTCTTTTGATGTATTATATATATATATATATATATATATATATATATATATATATATATATAAGTATCTTTAAATACTTAAATTTCAGAACTATTAAAAAAAACGTAATTTTTACTTTAAATTTATTGAAAATATGGAATTTTAAAGTAAAAATATTTCAAGAAATTTTTTTATCTAATATATGTGTACAATATGTAATTTACTTCCGATGTAAGTTATTTATAATCTTGAAAAACATAGATTGCATTATATGGTATCAGTTATCATTGTCGACATCGTAGGAAAGCAACTGTTTCCTCTTTTGGGTTCAATTTATCTACAAACTTTTATGACAACCTCTTATCCTCCTTAATCTACACCTTAAACAAAAGGAAAATTCTGGAAGTAATATTAATTGCTCCCTGAGGAAACTCCTAAACTTTTAATCAGACACTTTCAACACATTCATTATCTTTATCAGCCGGAGTTGATCGAAATAATCTTGCGAGAACTTTATGTGAACTTTTTAATTATTATAACTTTTCACACAAAACTTATATTACTCCGAGGTGATAGATATTATTGACACGCAACACCATTGTGTTTAATGTTCCTCTCCCAGAACTCTCATTTTGTTTGTCTAGTGAAAGTCATGTCGTGTTTCAATATACTGTACTGCATTTTCCGGAAGTAGATCAAATTGTCTCCAGGTGATAATAAAAAGCAGAAGTGACGTCATATTCTCAATTTTTAGATATTTCTGATAAAATCTGCGATAGATTTAAATCAAACTAGTCAGCCTTGAATGATTTTTATATTCTCAATTGATATTCTCAATTTTGAGTTTATTGCACAAGTTTTTAGCTATTTTTCTAATAAGTATTATTCATTTTATTTACAGACTTTTCATTTTT
>JAPDSC010114574.1:20874-37486 GCA_026290005.1 Latrodectus geometricus
TAGGTCTTATGTATTTAATATAGAGCATTGAAAATGTTTTAAGAAAAATGAAAATTTAATTTATATAGTTTATGGAATAAAAATACTCTCTCATAACTCTGAGTATATGAAGAATAACATTGTTCACATTGTTTCACTTATTGTTAGCTTAAAGTTATCACTTTTTAAAACGATAAAAGAAGAGAAATTCTTTCGAGAAAACTCTTTTCGTGAAACATGTTACTTTCCCCTTTTATTGCTGAAATCTTTTCTGTTTACTTATTCTGATTCAACATAGATAGTGATGAAATAGAATTCATACTTTTTGAAATCCAACTTAAGAATATGTAAAATTCAAGTGAGTAAATAACTGTTTCTAAGAATATTTTAGCTACTGAAATTGAATTAAATTTATGTTATTCCATCAATCGTTAACTTAAAATTGCTTTTAAAAATCATCTACAATCTATGATAAAAATATGTTATATATGCACATATATAATTTATGAAATTAAAATTGATTTTGATATAAAGTCATATCGGGAGTTTTATGAAACAAACTTCTTGATTAAAAATACATTTCCTTCCATGTAGACAGTGACTTCCCATATTGGAAAAATGAATAAATATATCAAATTAAAATATAATTTTATATATGTAAGAGGTTTTTAAAAATACAGTTTTGCTTGGTAAAGCTTCAGAAATAAATTTCTTATAAAATCGTACTTAAAAATTAAAAAAAATCTAAAATAAATATTACTAAAAAAACTAAAATAAAAATCAATGGATATGATTTATAAATTTATACGTTTTAAAATAATTATAATTTTCAATATCACATGCAGATCCCAGATCTTCTATTAAGTGGGATTATTTTTATTATAAAGTGAAAATCAAAAGCAAAATCTGAAAAATATTTCATCATAAAAATGTATTTATACTTCGTTTTATAATAATTTATGAGTGATAGAAGTATTTTATCAAATAGTAAAATAATTAAGTTTTTCCTGGGATGTATAATTTGTATTTTCCTTTTTCATTTATTTTAACATGTGCTGTCTTGATGAAATTTTTAACTCAATTCTTTGGCAAAATTAGTAGGCAATATTTGGAGTAACATTAATAAAACAGCTTGATCCCTCTATCGATCGATTACTTATTTTTTGTGTACTAATGACTACAAACTATATTTTTAAACTAAGTAGTTATGTTTAAAATATAGTAAATTATTTTAAATATTCTAACAATAAATCATAAACATAGTTTAAATATTTGAAAAAAAAAATAACATGAAAATATTGTATGGCACTTACATGATTAACCTGATTTGAAAATAAAAAATCAGTTCTTTTATTTTTATTTCCATAATAGGAAATCATTTACAATAAATAGTAAAATAAATACTTCATAAGAAATTCTTATTTATAATAGGAAATTTTAAAAAAAAATGAGTAAAATATTTTACAGTATTTGAAAAAAAATTCTTACTTACAATTTTATTTAACAATATATTCTTAATTTTAAAGTTGATACTGGATCTCATTTATTTTGAATAATAGAGCAAATATACATTGTATCAATATACTAAATATACTTTTGTGAGCTTAATTGTTAATAGATGGTATTTTTTGGTATGAAACAAAGTTCTATGCAATAGTAGCATATTTTTTCCTGTTTTCACAAATTATACTTTTTTTTAACACATTGACTGCCAGTCTCTAGAGATGGGGTTGATAGTTATTGCTTTGACATCGATGTAGATTGTACCCAGAAGCCAACATACTAATAATAGGAAATATCATTTAAAATTATTAATGAAATATTATTATTTTATATCTGTAAATTAAATATTTACAGATAGTTTCTAATCATATCTCCATGCCAATACCAGCAGAAATACCCTACAAGCATTGCCAGATAAACTAGAGAATGAACAATCAAAACTGGATTCCGCGCCAGCGCGTGACTGGCTACTAAGACATTACCAAACATCACGCTCTGGCGCGTGATTGGCTTGGTGATAAATCTTGTTGATAAATAAATACATAAGATAAATTCTAAAATCCCTCACATTTTAATCATAATATATAACTTTAAGCCATTTCCTAATGCTAATATGAAACTTTTTTATTTGTGTAAAAAAGGAGTTTTGTTTTTATTTTAGAGTAATTTTGAAAACAATTTCCTTAAATTTTTAGATTATCTTAAGTTAAATGTTATGGATTTCTATTTTCCCATTTCATTTTATTCAATTATTTTAAATAACGCACATGAATTCTGATAAACTATTAATTTTAAATAACATTTGCATCACATTTCACGATATTTTTATAGAAATATTATAAAAGGTTTTTATTGCAAATTTTGAAAAGTTTATTTAAATTCATCATAAAAAATTATAATTATTTTCAGCTCCTTTATTCTTCCTGCAACATGTTTTCATTCATACAATATATTTTCAAATTGAGTACAGAATTAAAAATTTATTTTCATATATTGAGATGGAGAAAGGAAAGTTTAAAATTATTTAAATATTCGCTTATAAGTAATAGTTAAAAAGTGTTTTTTAATTTCTACTCTTGTAAATACTTCAAAAAATCATAGTAAAATATTAAATTTCTATTAAATATTTGAAAAATTATGGAAATATATTTAATAGTTAAAAACTCAAAACATAAATTTAGCTTGTTTTAGCTTACCTTATCATTAAATTACTTTTTAATAATTTGATATTATTTGGAATCATGATTTTTTTAAATAAGTCAAGTCTATTATTTTATCTGAAATGTTATAATGTCATTCAAATCACATTCTTAGTATTATTTTACTTTTGGAATATAATTTAATTTTATTTGGAAACAAGAGTAGAAATAAGCGATAGTATTCTTTGCTGTAAATAAATTTACAATAAAATATATTTCTGTAAAAAGAAATTCTGGTAAAAATATCTTTAATATTACGAATGTTTGATTAATCATGCTTAAATAAAAAATGAAACTCTAAGGTATATGAAATATCCTAAATGTGAGTAGAAACGTACATAAAAATCTTTATTTCTTTTATAAGTTGCTTTTACTTCCTTATAAATATTTTTATTTAGTAAATACGACATTTCCAGGGATAAGCTGCGAGTAGTTTATAGATTTTATTTTAAAGTAGCTGACATAAGAAAATATAAAAAAAAGAGAGCACAAACACTGTAGAAGAAGGTTTTCTTACAAAAGCATTTATTTCTAGCTTTTAACTCTATTTTTCGATAGTATATTCTTATTCAGTCATTTTTATTTCTTGAGCCAAAGCCATATTTTGTTAAGTTTATCCTAGCTGGAATTCAAAACTCAACTTAAGAAAGAAAAACATCCTGAAGATTTTTGAAGTGTAAAAATGAAAATATTTTTACCTCACCCCATGGGGTAGATACATAAAGTAGTTCTTCTGTGAGGAAAAGATGAAAAATAAAAACATTTTACATTCTTACAGTCTGAATTCAGCTTTTAAAATTTCTCGGTGGATATTATGTCTAATTTATATATGAAGCTTCTCGTGAAAGACTTTTTGAAAAGTTTTCTTGAGTTATCTTAAATCATTTGATTAGTTTTTTTGTTTCTATTTATTTATATAAAATTTTAAAATTTTTAAACACATTAGATGCACTCAATAAAGTAATATTTTCATTAGTAATTAATTTATTATATTTTTGCATATATGGCTTAATCCAATATTAATAAATTTCTTTATGTATAATATTAATTTTATTTTATTTATGGTTAAAATCTGATGACATAATTAAATTAATAGTGGAAATATTTAAAAATTAATAATGAATATATTGCAAGCACTTATCTAATTTCTCTAACATGAGATATTTTAAGCAGCAGAAATGTTTTAGAACACTAAATATTTACTAATTATGTTTTATTGCAGATATATAAAAAATAGGTAATTCCTTCATATTGATAACTTAGTGAAGAATTATATGCAATTAAGAAATTATTTGTCGATTTTAATGTGATACTAAGGTTGATCTTAGTTATAAATTTTGTGAAAAATTCTAGGGAAGATAATATATAAAGAAATTCCACCTTTTAATGCCACCAGCTTAATGGCTCATTTAATAGAATTGCATGCAGAAAATTTGTTTCAAAAATAAGTATCAGTTTCTGCAAATTGATTTAAAAGTCAAAAGGATTTCTGAAAAGTATATATGCTATTGTTGCAATCTCATAAACATATTTTGGGGGACAAAATGTTTTCAAAGATGCTTGCATTATATTTCATTTTTGACCATATTATATAAATAATTTTAAATATTCATTTTGTAATATTATGCTCTAGCGAATATTGCGGGAACAAATGAAACCTTAAATGTTTTTTTAAATAAGTTAATTTTTAAGACGCATTTTAAATACTATTTTAATATATTTATTCAAAAAATTAGTTAAATTTTAAGAATTTATCATAAATATCATATAAATATGTGCAACAATTTTAAAAATTACATTTTACGATTAATAACAGCTATAATGAAAACTAATTAAGTTTCATAGAAGCAGACATCATTTTTTGTTCGGTCTTTTTTGAATTTGTCTGTCTTTCATAATTGATTAATGTTCCTATTGAATGTTGCTAATCTTAAAACCGATTTAAAAGTAACTTGTCATGGGAGAACCTCAGAAATATGGAAGCTTTATAGTATGTGATCAATGATTTATGTATATAAAAAAATATAAAACCTCTGTTTCAATTCAGAGGCAATTTTGACTCTGAATTGTAATTTTTTGAATTTAACGTAGATTTCACAGTATTGAAAAATTACCTGAAATTTTCTGAAATTGTGTAGTGGAACAAAATGAAAAGGAAATTGTAGGTATGACTTTTTTTAACAATTTAAAAAGATAATGCACATGAGAAAAAATGTATACTTAATTGACTAATAAAATACAAGAAGAAAAATGTTTCTCATAGAAAAATGTGTACGAAACCTTATTATAGAACTTAAAAACATTATTAATTGTAGCAAATGATCTCAAAATTACTGAGATTCAACAAAACAAAATAATTTATTAACCTCATTAAAATTAAAAAGTTGGAGAAAAGAAGACAGCTATTTTGAATTTTATTATGATTCTGCGGGAAATGTGCATAGATAGAAAATAAAAGAATTTCACTGAATCAGTTGATTCATTATTATTCTGTTCAGTTTTGTGTTCTTTCAAAGGAACATCTTCTTACTTTCATATATAAGCTTCAAAGAATATCGATAGTGCAAATAAATTAACACTTTAATAAATTATCATATCAAACAACTATGAAGAATGAAGGAAATAAAAATTCATAACTTTATTTCATATTATACTGTTTTATGCATTTCGTTGTTGGTTATTTTCCAACTGATTTAAATATGCTAAAAGTTGTTTCTTAAGAATATGGAAATAATTCCCTATCATGAATGAATTGAGTTACTTATCAAATTACTGAAAATATTAATTATGCAAAATGAAAATAAGCTATTTCGATAGTATGCCATTTTAAAATTTAAATTTTTTTCTTTTATGATGCTTCACAGTATGGTGCTCATAATATGTAAAGCAGCAGCAGTTTCTTGCCCATTTTATAAGCTAGTGTCAGCCTTATGGTTTATATTTTTCGAATAATACCATTATTTAAGACATTGTACATATTATAACTTTATTTGCTGAGTTTGTTTTTGAAATTTGTTATTTAATTATTACAACATCATTGAATCAATAGATCCCCTCATTCGGAAAAAAAAACCAAAAAATATTTTTTAGAAATAAATCTTGTGTTTTTGGAAGTTGAGAGCATATAGAAAGAAATTAAAATAGCAATTCATTTGAGCTATAGCAAAATAATATTCTATAAAATATAATGTAACTCTTGAAATTTTCAGACTATCATTAGGTGTATAAAACTATTTCCTTAGATGATAGCGTAAAGTAGTGATTCATCACTTCCAAATTTACATTTCTGTCTGATTTTTTGTTAAGAATAGCTATAGGTTTAACTTCAAATGATTAAGACATACTCTCTCTACAGTTAAAAACTTTAGAAAAGCAACTCAAAATAATATTTTACAAATTAATTTTGGTAGAGGACTTTGGATTGAAAAAACAGGTTTAAATGTATGAAACTATATTGTTAGTTTTTTTTTATTAATTAACTACAATTTTCGATTGTAACATACGATTCAATATTTATATTTATTAACGAAAATTGAATTTCAATTTAAAACAAAGCATATGAGCCTTGCATTGATCTAAAGCAGACTACCATAAAATGCTGAAAAAATTTAAATTTCCAATGTTTCATACTCACATGAAATTTCCTATTAGAAATTCTAAGAATTACTCTATTTTAACAGTTTTGTTATTAGACGATTCTACAAAAATTAGATCTAAGAAAAAAATCAACTAATATGTTTTCCAGATATAGATCTCCCTTAAACAATAGTTAAAAAATTTAGTTACTTTTAGTTTAACAAAGAAAAACTCTTAAAACTATAGCTATACTCAAGAAGAAAGAAAGTAGCATTACAGATGTATGCATTATTTGTAGAATAAAATAATTTCTACTGCTTGATATATAATCGCTGGTCTGTTCAACATTGTTGACCTATTTTTAGTAACAGCTATTCCAGCAAACAGAAACTTTCCTTCCTCTGTAATGAATAACATCGTCATTTCCATTGTAAATACCAATTCATTTCCATTCAGGATTCGAGACATTTTCATTTCAAATAACAGAAAATCACGAAACAAATTATTTAGAAATCCTATTTCATCTTTTAGCTGCTGATTCAACAATTTATACTTCATAAAGAAAAATGAATATTAGTTTATCTAAATAAATGGGTTTCCCTTTTTAGCCAAAAAAAAAAAAAAAAAAAAAAAAAAAACATGGCTCGTTATACGCAATGTCTCATTTTGAATGGAATAGATTTTTCTGATTTAAACTGAGGAGCATTTTATTGGACATTTTTGCTAATTACAATTCAAAAGTTTTAACATTCATTTCAAATTTATTTAAATTATGCGAATAAGTGAACCATTTTTGAAAAATATTAAATATACCATATTTTTTGCTAACCTCTCTCTCTATATATATACTTTAAGAGACTTTAAATGTGTGCAGTTATTTGATGTTAATGACATTATTTTAGAAAACTTGATTTATAGAACATTTCACAAATAGTCTTTAAAAATAATTTATCATATTTAATACTCTAATCAGAAAACGAAATAAAACAAAAGTCCAATAGTAAAAAATCACATGATAAATCACAATCGATAAAAAATAGTTTAATCTGGTCTTCCAAACAAAGAGTACAATTTGAACTTTCTTCTGCATTTATTTAACTTATATTTGTGAGCGTTAAATCCAATTATTAATAAATGTTTGACAGAAAACTAAGAAAGGATTTCCAAATATAACTTATTACATGTAATTAATACTTCATGTGTATTTATACCATTGATTTAATTTAATTTTATGATAGTACAAATGTTAGCTAAACTAATTGTTGTCAGTCTATCAAAATAAATAAGTTGAAAATATAGTTTTCAAGTTATATCTATTTTAGAGAGATTATATAATAGAGTTATAATTATTAACTCAATTTTTAGCTATCTATTACAATTTTAAAGGCAAATTATATTCTCTAGCCTTATTTTGATACAAAAGTATTACTTAGAATTGATTATTATTATTTGAAATTCAATAAATTTTTAGGATTATATAACACACCGACAGTAATAATAAAAGGCAAATAATAATCAAGATTATTTTAATATTTACAAACTAATATATAAAACTGAAACTGAATTATCAGCTTAATGAAACACATCATTTTTAAAATAAAAATTAAGGAAATTATCTTTAACATAAATGGGTTAAAATATTAACTTATTTAAAATTTAATTAACTAAAATACAAAAGATCGCCTCAGAGACTAGAGATATACATTTTAAAATGAAAATTTATAAAACGTATTAACATTCTTCTCACATAAACTCATTTACTTCCGATTTTAAAGAGTTTAATTTTTTAAGCACAATTTCAAATGTGAAACAATCGTCGAACATATTTCATTTTGTAAATAGTAGTATACTTCTGAGCCTTTTGCTAACTGAAAATTTGCAAACAGTAAAAATTATTCCAACTAGCACTTAAGTGAAATAAAACATCATGACAAAACTGTTTTTAAAACATTCTCTTAAACAAAATATAATTGTTTGATTTAATTTGATTACTACATAAAAAGAATGAACTACATAAGAAATGTTTTGATCTAATGCTACGTTGTTCCATTTATGCCTTTTTTAAATAATAAGGTGATTACATTTTTGCATAAATAACAGTTATTTTAGCAAAAAGGTATACATATTATCTTAATTCTTTTTCTAAAGATAATAATAAGTTACATTATGAAGAAGGATTACATTTATTTAGGTTATAATACACTGGTTATCAAACTTTAAGGAAAAATCACAAAAATAGCGATAACTCTCCTAAAAATAAACCAATATCAATGAAATTTGAAATGAATTGAGCTAAACAGTATGGCATTGTAAAAAATAGTGTCCCTGATGTCAGAATAGGTCATTTTGAAAGAGAATACAAATTTCTGTGAGCGAGGTGCAATTGGTTACTGTGTTTTAAAATTAGAATTATGATATTGCGAAATTGTAAAAATGACTTCAAGGCATCATTTGATTGAATTATTTCGATGGCGAGCTTTTTTGGAGACTAGAGGCAGGACAAAATCAAATAGAAGTGGCTAGGTAGCTGAATCTGTGTCCCTCTGTGATTCACAAATTTTGGCTTCAGTCAAGATTAGCCAAGCACTATCACGAATGCTGATAAGCAATATTCGTCATTATGGGCACAAAGTAAAGGAATTGAAACCTGTGCGGTACTCAGATACTCCCTTGCTGCAAGTTCTTGAGAGTTGGTAACCATATCAATCTTGTGCTTCACGAATCTGGTTATGGTGTATGTGTATCATTTATTAAATAATATCTATGCACACCATATATTGAAACTTAACTAAATTTTATTATTAAATTTAAAGAAAAATGGCAAAACGTCGGCAACACAAAATCTCTGAGAGAGAACTGGTTTCTGAGCTCGTTCTTTCACATCGTCGGGAAAAACGTGAACTGCTCCGTTGTTCCTCGTGAGGTATGATTCCGAGGAGATTGGTGTTGCCAATCTTCAGATAGAAAGTTTTTCTAGCTGCTCTTGCCAACTTCCGAGCAGAAGTGTTTCACCACATTACTCCCCCCCAAAGTGCCTAAGGCACGAGGAGTTAGAGATATCGTGGGTTGAAACGAACTCTTCTGCCGGAACGCGTAGTTTGCACAGGGGGTTCTTTGTTTATAGCTGAGTCTTGAACCACAGGAACAGGTGTCACTTTCGGAGAGTTCGGGGAAGCTTGGGTAGCACTGGGAACAAGAACTGAAGATTCAGGGGTTTCAGACATTAAAAATGCTGGTTTTATACGGTCGACATTGATAACGGATTCTTTTCCTTTAATGAGGAGAGTGTAAGTTTTATTAAGCCGTTTAAGCACTTGATAAGGACCATCATATGGACGAGTCAACGGAGGGTTTACTGCATCCTGCCTCACAAACACATGAGTGCACGAATCCAAAGCTGGGTGCATGAAATACTTGGGATTGGTATGAGCTGAAGTGGGCACTGGTGCAACATTTCTCATAGACTCGCACATCTTTTGTAAGAAGGAAGCTGGATCCAGGGAAGTAGAGACACTTGTTGGCTGAAAGAAATCTGCAGGCAGCCGAATTGTTGTACCGTAAAGCATCTCGACACAGGTACCACCAAGGTGTTCCTTGTAGGCTGATCGAAGACCTAGCAACGTAATGGACAGGCTTGATGTCCACTGGACGTCATTGTGGCACATTAATGATTGTTTTAATGATCGGTGAAACCTTTCAATTAATCCGTTCCCGGTAGGATTGTATGGAGTTGTGCGAATTCGGTGAATGCCAAGGATTTTGTTGAGATTCGTGAATAAGTTCGACTGGAACTGACGACCTTGTTAGGTTGTTATGGTGGCAGGTATTCCAAATCTTGCGATCCAATGGGCAACAAAAGTTCGGGCGATGGTTTCTGCGGAAATGTCACGTATTGGAATAGCTTCCGGCCAGCGAGAGAATCTGTCGATCATTGTTAAAAGATAAGAATATCCTTCCGACGGGGGTAAAGGTCCGACAATGTACAGGTGCACATGTTGAAAGCGTTGTAAGGGGACAGCAAAGGCTTGCAAAGGGCTACGGTTGTGCCTGGAAACTTTTGACTTCTGGCAATCAATGCATGCGCGAGTTCATGCAACACAGTCTTTTGAAATTGAAGGCCAGACGAAACGAGAGAGAATCAGTCTTTTAGTTGCTCGTACTCCTGGGTGGGAAAGTCCATGGAGGGAGTCAAACAGAGTTTTTCGGAGTGGAGAGGGAACGAAAGGACGGATTCGATCGTTGGTTACATCGCAAAATAGTTTAAGTCCTGGGGACAGTTCCATCTTCTGTAGCTTTAAAGAACAACCTGCAGTTGATAGTAATTGCTTGAGTTCTGCATCATTTTCCTGGATTTCAGCTAAACGTGAGAAATCGGTGGCGTTATTACTATTAATGGCGAAAATTCTTGATAAGGCGTCAGCAACTGGGTTGTTTGATCCAGACATGTGTTGAATGTCAGTGCTAAATTGAGCAATAAAATTCATATGCCGAATTTGTCTAGGAGATGCAGAATTTGAATTCTTTTGAAACAAAAATGTAAGTGGACGATGATCAGTAAATATAGTAAACATTTGTCCCTCAAGGTCGTGCTGAAAATGTTTTACAGCAGAATAGATGGCCAATAATTCTCTATAATATGTGCTGTACTTGGTTTCAGCTGGTGTCAGTTTCTTGGAGTAAAAAGCTAAAGGTTGTAAGCCATTGGTACTTTGGGAGTGCAATACTGCTCCTATGGCGATATTGGAAGCATCTACCATTAATGATAGCTGCTAATCAGGGGAACGGAAAAAGCTAAAGGTTGTAAGCCATTGGTACTTTGGGAGTGCAATACTGCTCCTATGGCGATATTGGAAGCATCTACCATTAATGATAGCTGCTGATCAGGGGAACGGAAAACAAGGGTGACTGCATTCATTAAATCGCTTTTGCATTTTTCAAACGCAGCAGTTGTTTCATCTGTCCAAAGAACAGGTCGTTTGTCATTCTTTTTAGAATTTTTTAGAAGTGAATGAAGTAGGGCTTGAGTACCTGCGGCTTTAGGCAAAAAACGACGATAAAAATTTAACATAGCTAAAAATCGTTTAAGGTCAGACAGTGTTTCAGGCATAGGGAAGTTAGAAATTACTGCTGACTTTTCGGGCAGAGGGCTTACTCCAGAGGGTGTTATTAAGCAACCAAGAAATGCGACTGATGTTTTTCCAAGAACACATTTAGAGGGGTTTAATTTTTGTCCATATTCGCGGAGTTTATCAAAAATGATGCGAAGGTGTTTAATATGTTCGTCTTCAGTTGCCGATGCTATAAGGAGGTCATCGAAGTAGGGGACGCAAAAATCCAATCCGTAAAGCACTTGATGTATGAATCTTTGGAAAGTTTGACCGGCGTTAAGAAGTCCAAATGGCATTTTAAGGTATTCGAACAAACCAAATGGGGTAGTTGCAGCAGTTTTCGGTACGTCCTCAGGATTGACGGGAATTTGGTGATACACTCTTGCCAGGTCGAGGGTAGAAAAAATATTTTTGCCGAAAAAAGCCTGTGTACAATCCTGAATATGGGGTACAGGATACCTGTCAGGAGTTGTCACAGCGTTCAAGCGACGATAGTCGCCACAAGAGCGCCAATCACCATTAGATTTGCGGACCATGTGGAGGGACTGGCCCAAGGGCTTTTGGACGGTCGAATAATTCCCTGAGACATTAGGTATTCGAACTCTAAACGCGCTGCTTTGAGTAATTCTGGAACCAAACGGCGAGGTCTGGAAAATACAGGGGGTCCCTTAGTTTCAATGTGATGGAAAATTTCATTTGTTTTAAGGTCATTTGTTAATAAAGAAGGGTTTGTAAGCTCAGGATACTCAGCGAGTAATTTTTCAAATTTAGAATCACCGATAAGTACAGATATGTTAGAATCCAGGGAAAATTTTTTGAAAGATATGGCGTTTGAAGAGAGAGATGTCCGAGAGTCGATCAGAGGGTTATTTTTGACATCGACAAGTAACTCAAAATGTTTAAGAAAATCAACACCTATAATTGTTTGGCTTACGTCAGCAATGACGAATAACCACGAAAATTGTCGGCGGAGATTTAAATCAATAATGAGGCGTTTGTTGCCAAAAGTAGAAATTTTAGTGCCATTCGCTGCATATAAGGCTAAATTTTCAGAGGGAAGAGGAAGTTTTTGGAGCATAGTTTTTAGGCAAAATAGATACGTCGGCTCCTGTGTCAATTAGAAAATTTAGTTTTGAAGACGGGTCGGCCAAAAGAATACGATTCACTTGGCGGTCGCTAGATTGGCCAGTGAGCGATCGCCCGTTTAGTTTCCCGACTGACGAAAAGAACATGGAGCTTGGCACTTTCGCGCTTTATCGCCGAAATTGACATTGTAAAAACAAAGGTCATCCGTACGTTTCTTGTGGTGACTGAAGTTAGTGCGAGAACGGGAACTATCGCGAGATCTGCTGCGTTGAAATGATCGTCGGAAATTGCGCCTAGGGCTACGGGAACTGCGTTCCAGGGCGGTGCTTAAGTCACTAACTTGTTGAGTTAAATGCGCTACCTGGAGCTCTAAGCGAGCCGTGACAGAATCTTGAGAGTTAGGGGTGATAGAATTTACATAAGAAGGGATAGCTAGATCGCTTATTTTGTCAGCAACTGCGGCGATTTTATTCAAATCCTCCTCGCTGAAAGCGGCTTAAATAGTCTGTGTGTTATAAGGCAGCCTCGTGAGCCATAACGAGCGTAAAAGCGATTCACCTACGGTATCACCAGCTAACGAACGCATGCGATTTAGTAATTGGGAGGGTCTTTGATCACCGAGTTCTACTCCCTGCAATAAGGTTCGAATTCTAGATGTTTCACTTTCGGAATGAACAGAAATCAGGCGTTTTTTTAAGGTATCGTATTTTTCGGTAGGAGGTGGTTTCTCTAAAATGTCATGTACCGAATTTAGTATATCGGGATCTAAGCAGGAGACAACATGATTGAATTTTGTTAGATCGGACGTTATATTCACCAGAAAAAACTGTGATTCCAACCTAATAAACCACAGGTAAGGGTTAGTTTTCCAGAAAGGTGGTATTTTTACCGAAACGTGTGCAACGTGCGAAGGTGTGTCTTCGGAGAAAGAATTTTGAGTAACCGAAAAATCATCAGATAAAGGCATGGTCAAACTTTAGTAGGAGAATAATTACAAAGTATCAGTAACAGGGAAATGCGTATAGTTTCGAATACCAAGATATAAATGAGAAATACAATAAACATAAAAATATTAGTTATGAAATATAAAAGAAGTAATGAATATTAATATATTACAATACGGTAAGTCAAATAAGAAAACTCAGCACGATACGAAAGGATTGATAAATTTGAAGACTAGTTAACGGAATATAGCTCATGGGGGAAATTATGTACCAATAATAATTTAACTGAAAAAACTTCGCTTTAAAATATATACACAATTTTTCCAAGAAACTGACCCCAGTGAATAATTAAAAGTACATAACACAACGTTTAAGAAAATTATAGAAAGATCCTACCTGCATCCTAGAAGTTATAGATGATAACAATTTAACACTAACAATCCCACGTGGCGCTGGAGTTCCAAATCCAAGTAAGGCTTGAAGAATTCGTGTTCACATGTCGGTCACCAAATATGGTGTATGTGTATCATTTATTAAATAATATCTATGCACACCATATATTGAAACTTAACTAAATTTTATTATTAAATTTTAAGAAAAATGGCAAAACGTCGCCAACACAAAATCTCTGAGAGAGAACTGGTTTCTGAGCTCGTTCTTTTACATCGTCGGGAAAAACGTGAACTGCTCCGTTGTTCCTCGTGAGGTATGATTCCGAGGAGATTGGTGTTGCCAATCTTCAGATAGAAAGTTTTTCTAGCTGCTCTTGCCAACTTCCGAGCAGAAGTGTTTCACCACATGGTCTTTATACGAGGTGGCCAGTCAGTTGCTGCCAACTCACACACGCCATAGGTAGGGCAATGAGCACGTCAACATTTTCACTTGACGATAGATCAATGGAAGCCTGCTCTCTTTATGGATGAGTTTAGCCTGACAGTTTAGCTTGACAGGTTTAGCCTTGACAGTGAAAGAGGCACATTTTTTTTTTGGGAGAACGTGGGACTGGTTTTCATCTTTCAAACAACTGTAAAAAAGATGCATACGGATAACGCAATATCTAATTTAGGGTGATATCTTTTTGGGTGTACGCACAGATCTTTATGTCATTTCTCGTAGAAATGGTAATGCTCACATCTATAGAGATGACATTCTGGATATAATATTATTTGTACACTTATGCCGAAGCAAAAGATAATGCTTTCATGCTACAGGATGTTATTTCGACACCTCACAGAGCTGCATGATTATCTTTAGCAAGAAAAAAACCAATGCATGCATTGGATCATTGGGTTAATGTTCCTTAACCCAATCGAGCATATTTGGGACTCTCCAGGACGACATGTACCTTCTCTCAATCCCTCTCTTAGGATCCTACTCATGTTTTCGACTGCTTTTGGAAAAGTAATGACTTGTTCTTCCTACACAATTAATAGACCCCACAATTGAGAGAAACATCCATCGCTACATTTGATATATTGCTTCTCGGGGGGATATAGCCCATATTAAAGGTACTTTTCTTTTAACAAACACACACCTCCCATTTGTTAATTTTACATACTTGCTAAATTTTATGACGCCATAATGCTCTGGTGGTTTTTTTATGCTTTCTTGTACCTTCTTATGTATTGTATAATGTTTATAAGTTTGACAAAAGTCCATGCACATAACATCTTGCGTTATCGTCACCTTTGTGATTTTTAACAAATGATGTTCCATTTATTTTTGAACATGTTCATGCAAAACTTGCGCATTCAGTAAATGTATGAGTTTATCCATTTCTTCTTAAATATGTTTAATTAATTTAAAATTCAGTATTTGAATTTAAATAAACCTTAATTGATCAATAAATAGAGTAAACTTTAATGTTTCATTATGCATTTGTCAATTTAAGCTTGATAGACCACGCTCCAAAAAAAGCTTATTTTTTTATTAAAATGACATTTTTTACCCACTTATTGCTAAATTAAAAATATTTCTCTATAAGTATTTTTAAATTTATAAAAGATATGAAGTACAGCAAAATAATTGCATTCAAATTGAAATTATACTGGATATTTGATATATAAAAAATAAATTTCAAAAAAGTTTATTAAAGTAATAAAATTTTATTTCATTGTGATAGGTTTTATTGTAGTTATGATGCTAATTGTTTCTAATAAAAAATAATAATTGGAATACTTTCATGTCTTCATAAAATTATAGTCAAGAACAAAACTTTCCTTTCGAAGAATTTAATTTGAAATTCATAATATATTAGAAAAATATTAGTTAAAAAATAGCATATTGCTTTAGTAAAAAATTAAACTTAACAAAGAAAATATGTTATTAAAATTGTAACTCTTCCTATTTAAAAATTGTTTAACCAAACATATTGGATTAGAAATAAAGTTTTGTTTTTATCTGGTGATGGAAAATTGTAAAAGTATTTGACTTAAAGAAACGTAGATTTTTTTATGAGAAATGTGCATAAATGTTTGAATTATATCTAAAGAAAAATTATGGTGTTCATACGAATAAAATGTTAAAGAACTATTTGAAATAATGAAAATATTTATATCAAACAAAAATATTACAAACAAAAGCAAAACTATTATTAAATTGTCATAATCACAGCCTACATACAATATCTACCACTATTCTGATAATGGATATGTGCTTTGAAATACAAACTGAAATGTTTATTTCTCATTTCAACCTTATACGCTTCAAATCTTTTGTCAACTGATATGAATTGAAACAATTCTTCAACGTGATTTAAAACTAATGCAAGAGACAACAAACCATTCAAGTTAAGATCACAAAATTTATTACTTTAAGATATAAATGGGATGATATATATCTCACATTTTTTCCATTCTTTTGATGAAATTTATAAAGATTACTATCAAAGCACCACACAAGAATCGGAGGAATACAATATTCCTTTATATCTCTGAAAGTAGTGTTATATTTGCCACATCATTTTTCTGCGGAGCATATTTCTAAAATAGAATTATATGTAACTGAAAATGTCTTTTTAAAAGAATCTTTTTAAAATAATTTTTAAAAGCTATTAACAATTATTTACGGAAATAATTAGTTGCAAGTGTTTTAAGAATGCCTCGTTTTTATTAAATATAGTTTATACAATTTGCTAAGAATATTTAGAATATAGTTATTTTGATGGAGCTGTAGTGTTTATAATTTGAAAATGTATTTTTTAGTTATACGCATTGCA
>JAPDSC010114582.1:0-10007 GCA_026290005.1 Latrodectus geometricus
CATCGCGTACCTTCGTTGTCTCTCAATCAAAGACACTGCTGCTTCCTCATCATGTATTATCAGAAGTGCCGCAACTTCGGTAACAAACAAAAAAGTCAAAGGCAACGATTTTCAAACAAATGTATTACAAGGTGGTTTTACAACTCTAAATCTTCCTCTTCTTACTGTATTATATGTAAGAAATCTGTACTTTTTGTCTAATTACTTAGGAACGTTGTGATTGTGTTTTGATCTGCATTACTTTTGTTTTTTTACGCTTTCAGACATACACTAAAAAACTGGAAAAATGAGTTCATCACAGGGTTTTTCAGATATAATCTCTTGAAACAACAAAGCTAACAGTTGCAACTGATATTGATAATTTTAGATGACACTAAAAGATTGTGTACCTGTGTTTTTAAACTTCCGGTAATAAGCTCAGAATGCGAATAATGTGCGAAAAGTTGTGTTTGTAGGGGTGGGGGCGGTGGGATATTATATGTTGACATTTCACGCACGAGCGACTCCAGGCGGAAGACTTGAGCGAATAAAAATTATTTTTAGGGTCGGTGTTTTAGAAGCAAAAACATGTTTTTAAATGCGCACAAGCAGAAGAAAACGATGCGCACAGGCACAAAAGAAATAAATATAAAAAAATACATCGCATGCATTTTTTTTTTCCTACTTATGATTTCTAAAATTTATCATGTGGAAAAAAAATTCTTCGAAATAATTACTGTATTTTCTGTGCGACGAGAGGAAGAGGAGTTTAGAGACGATAATTATCAGGTATTCCTCTTCAAAAACATCCCTCTAGAGGAATGAGTTCCCCCCCCCCGAGCATTCAACCCCTCTAGAATTTTACTTCCAGTGGTCAGCTAATCAAGGAGCTCACGTTCTTACAACTAATTTTTTCATTTTTTTTTAAATATATTTTTTCAATTATTTTTTTTCCTACCCTTCCCTATTACAGAGGAAAGTTTTTTTTTTCGAAGCAAAATTCGATATAATTTGTTTTTCCCCTCTCCATTTTTCGTTATCAGTTGCAGAAAAGGGGAAAAAAATGTGTAATTGTAAAATGGAAAATTTCCTTAGTATAAAGTAATGAATTGAAAAGGGGAAAAAATATCTTTTTTGATGAAGTACGAGAGGCAGGTAATTAAACCTGCTTTATTTAGTTATTTCGTTCTTATTTTCTTGATAGTTTGGGTGAAAAAAATTTAATCTAGTTTTAAAGAAATCATTTTTTTTTCCTTCAGTTTTATTTTCTTATTTTTTTTCCCTAAAAAAATGTACAAATCTTTGACGCAATTAAAATGGAAAAATGTGGTCTTTTTCTCCCCTACGAAGGGAAAATATTTGAAGGAGTGTTCTCGGTCAATAGAATACTTCCTCTTGAAAGATCGTTTTTAAGGAGTTAATCTTGTGTAGGTATTTTAGCTTGCTTAAACTCTATTTTTCCCGACGGCAATTTAATTGGGCAACTTTCAATTGTATAGTCACGACTTGTCAAGTGTAATCTCTAAATTGATATTGAACAATCCTAAGTTTCTCAATCGAAGAGGGAATTGAACTCAGAATAACAGCATCTGAACCGAAGAGTGCCAAACTATTAAATCAATATAGTTATGCAGAATAGAATTGACTAAATGAGAATGGGAAAATGTTAAACTAGAGAATTAGAATAAAACTAGATTCACCCACAAAATTACCCCCTTCGCGATGGGAGGCATCATCGCGGAGGCCGGCAGTGTCTTACGCGAGCATCTGTCCAGGGCCGGGGGCTTTTTTGCTATTAAACCTAAATCCATGAAATTTCTGAAATATCAACGCCACATTCTTTATGATCAGAATATATTAAAGTATCACTATCAGAATCTGTTTAAGAATCAATATTTGAAATATTTTGTATCATTTCTGCTATTTCCTGCACTGTTAAACATTTTCGACGCTTCGATATTGCAACGGTAAAAACAGAGAGAATTCACGTCTAACAAGATCTAATAATTTTCTAAAAGCTGCAAACTGAAATACCCACCGCTTTAGAGAAAATAAAACTTCTGTACTTACAATAAACAACTACCACGGGCGAATTTAAAGAGACGTCATAAAGCACACCATTCCGAAACATTTATTTTCCCTTTTGTTTATATAATCAAAAACATGTGTTTGTGAGTCATGCTTCTCTCATTTCGAGTAGAAGGTCTAATGTACATGTATCTGAAACCATATGGACATACAGTGCCATCTTGTGGTAGAAATTATAGTTTGTAAAACGTTCCAGGACACTGGCACAAATACGTGACAGTCGGCGCTGAACGGGAAAACGCTCTGGCACGCCTGCGTGTCGGCCTGGAAGTGAGTGTGTTCGTTGCTGGCATGTAGACGTGACAGTCGGCGCGAAGGGGTTATCATTGTAATCGTATAACAAAGTCATGGTTATCTTCGAATTTTTGGAAAAAAAATGTATTGAAATGGGGTCAGAAAACAGTAAGGCACCGCACTCGTTTCCGAAACGAAATTGGTTCGATACTTGAAGCAGCTGAAAATAGATGCTGTGAAGACCTTTGATTAGACATTTCTGACATTTTCCTGCAACTGAAATGTCGGAAATGTCCAATTCCATTTCTGTAATGTAGATTGCCGAGGAAGGTACCAGATTTTTGTCACTTGATAGCTGCTTAAAATGACTTGTTAGCCATGAAGCAGTTCAGCTTAACAGAAATATTGATGCCATGCAACAGATAGTGTAACAATCAGAGGCTTTTGTATGGTTTATTAACATTCGTCACGTATATTGTAAAGGTAGTGAGTTCGAATCCCGGCTTAGCCGAAGATCATCGTGTTCACAAATGGCGACTGGGGCACGTTAAATCCGTCGGGTCGTAATGTCATCCATGTTCCCATTACAAATTAATAACTCTGGGGGTGGTTGGAGCCAGGCTTTGGGGCTTCACTGGTTTCAATCTCTAAATTGGAAGATTCAGATGGTGCTGCCATCTTTGAGCCAAAAGTCGTACTTCCACCTTCGAAAGAGGGTGCTCTATTAAAAAACGGAAGACGCTCCCTCTCTGACTTCATTCGCCCAGTCTCCGTGACGGACGGGCTTGGCGTTGCCAAGTGTCATTAACAACAATAACAACGTATGTTGTTGCTTTCCGGGAGAACTTTTTATAAATATTGGTAGAATAAATAAGAATATAAGAGATGAAATCGGAAAACACCCACGCACCCACATGAATATTGCATGTAAAGATCATAAAGTCAACACCCGTTTCTCAATTCATAAGAGCCGCTGATATGGATCCCTGAATATTCCACTTCGAAGTGTGTGTGTGGTCCAACTATCAACACATTGAGTTGAAATTGATGCTAAAATAATAAAATAAACAACTTATTTTTTTATAAAATAAGTAACTTAGTATTTTGATTAAAAAAAAAGCAGTTTAATGTTTTGATAAAATGAGCAATTTGGTGCGAAGCACAAACATACCTAGACTGTTATAAGAAATTTTTTATCGCGTTGACTGCATATTATTAGCATACGAGAGGACTTTTCAATAGACAATAGACCCTATACTCGTATCGAAAGGCAGGAAACTCTGAAAATTCCCGAACGCGTTCATCCCAAAAGAGAATTGCATGCAGATTCACAATATCCATCTTTCATTTTTCCAAAAATGTCTGGAATCAAATTTGTAATTTTCACCCTTGAAGAGGGCTTTCCTACCAATCAACAGAACTTTAGCATTGAAGATAGGACAAGTAAACAAATTAAAAGTGGCCTGTTTTCAATGAAGGACGCTCTCACAAAGAAGTGCAGCGTCCAGGCGTTATGGAAACGCTGATTGAATCAGCAGAAGGATTCACTCCAAGGGTGAAAAAAGCCGCCGCAGCATCACCAGGGAAGGAGTCGCCGGCAGCCTTAATGAAAATTGAAGTAACGGCATTAGTGTCACACTAATGAAGTTAATTAGAAATGGAGTGTCATTCTTCCGAATTATTTTCTGCTTCCCGGAACTTCGGAGGAAGGGAGCGTAACGACCCCTCAGATGCGTCATTGCTAAATTTATAGGGTGCTACACAAGCACCTGCTGATGATGAAGGCGAATGCTCATTGGTCGGGTGAAACATTTGTGTTTGCTATTCATTGCTCTTAAAGACTTTTTTTACTTCATCTTTAATGCTCTAAGTAATTCTGATGACATTTAAAAACAATGAAAAATCTGCAGCTATTTTTCTACACACGAGGTCCAATTAGATCGGAACATTTAAAGTGGATTCCAAACACTGGAAGCACATAAGAAGGATTCAAACTCATAACTTTTCTCTATTGGAAATTCTAACTATTCCGGACACAGGGTGATAGATTCAAATCAGATAATAAATTAATAAAACTTTTTTTTATTTTAATTATTTTTTTTAATAATGGTTGGCAGTGGGTGATTAATCTCTTCGCCACAACAAGGCCAGAAATTGCTACTCATTTATCGTTACCCGGTGGGCACCTGTGAACCAAGTCACAGAGGCGAGTAGCATTACCCACGTCACACCACCACAAACCCGTTTATAGGGCGGGCCACGTTTATCCATCACCTCAGGAAAATACAAGAAACATAGAAAATACATCCATGCCCGAGCCGGGATTCGAACCCAAAACCTCCCCATCCGTAGTCAGATACACTGACCACACTAGACAGAGTAGACGGCTAAAATCAATAAAACTGGAAATAATCACTGTATAAATTGAGGCTGGAATCAACGAAAACTTTCCAAAAAGCAATTTCTCTTATCAACAACATTTATTTTATTCTAAATCTTAAACTTGAATCATTTGACCTGACTCCCCCCCCCCCAATCAATATTTCAAGCGTTTAAAGGGCTTAATAAGCTTTTAAAGCAGTCTGCATTAAAAAAAAAAAAAAGGAAGACGTTGCCTTACAAGTCTAATCGGCAAATCAATACAAATATCACTTTACATTATTTATTGTTCCCTTGGCAACCTTTTTCAATTTTATTGGACGTGCGTCACCACATTATCTATTCGAAATGAGCACCAATGGTGAGAGAGATCTAACGGGCAAGAGACAGGGTCGCGATGACAAAACCGAAAAAGGAAATGCCCGCCAATCCAATCAACTCTTCAGCAATCTCTTATCCGCTTTTGGAATTCTTTTTCACAAGAATCACATCAGTGAAAAAGCTGATTCTACTTTTTTATCTCTCCACCGATTTTTAAAAGCCTGACTCCATCCCTCCCACCCCCACGCACAAGCCTGGATGCTCGAATTTCTGATTCTATTTTCGTTTCTCGTTTTCACATTTGTTATTGCAGGACCCTGGGACTGATGAAATGATGTCCACTTCCAACACCCCTTAGGCAGAAGACTTCAAGAATTCTTCCCCCCCCCCTCATATTGTAATTCAAAACAGTCAGTCAGTCATACGTTGTTAATTTATATTCTACTTTATTAAATGTTGTTGTTGTTTGTTGACGTGTGCCAGCCAGGCTGGCAATATGGGGTGCGCTGCTCCACTTTTTCAACTGAACCATATTTGGTGTGGAGTCCGACTTTCTCAGTACACACATGCCATAGGTATCCGTTTATAGGGTAGGCAACCATTCACACACAAAGAAAGGACAAAGACAAGAAAGAGAGAGAGAAAGTACATCCATGCCCGAGCCAGGATGCGAACCCAGGTCCCACCTATCTGTAGTCAGGTACGCTAGCCACTAGACAGGTTGGGCGGCACTTTATTAAGTGAATTAAATATTAGGTTGGGGAAAAAGAAATTCATTATTTTGACGTGAACTTTTTGTAACTTCTTTCAGATTCGCTTTGTAAAAAGGTTTTAAACAGCTTTCATGTAGATTTTTAGGTCTTATGCGAAGCTACGACTGCTGATATGCTATCAAGTTTGATAATTTTTGATATTTTATAGACATTCTCGACGATGTTGTATCCATGCGAGGTGCATCTTTAGCATCCAAATACTCAAACGGAATCGACGAAACCAAAATTGTGCGCAACTGGTTGTTACAATCATATAAAGAACGATAAACACCTTTCACAATTTTAGCCACCCGGCTATCTTCTTCGCCGTTACAAAAGAAAAACGAAAATGTATCGAATTTTCTGTTTGTTGTCTTCCATTTTTGAAACCTTGTACTCGTAACTGAATAAATCAAACAAAAAACCGCAAGAGAATATTTTAGTGTCAAATGTCACCTGTCCAACGAGCATAAATTTGAAATTGTTTGATAGATACCTCACGAGATAGCGATCACTACAGACGTCTACCGAAAAAATAATGGATAATTTTTCCCCAACCTAATATTATACCTATAATATATATTAAAAGATAACATTCCACTTCGGAACTCAACCCGCTTCAAGAACGTCGATGTGTACTTTTTACCCTTTTTTGAAATGGATATTAATGCGTGTCCACAGACGGAGAAAAATATGATATACAATTCATCAATCATGGGTTCCTATAAGTAACTATTGTATTTTAAGCGTAATAACAATGTTTACTAACTTTTATCTTTTTTTTTTAAATTTTTGAAGAAGTAATAATTTTGCTTACTGTAGAAATGAGGAAACAATACCAAGCTCTTATCAATTTAATATTTAATTAAAACGCCACTTCAACGTACAGTAATTTTGCAACTATAAAGAATATTGAAATGACCAACATTACATTCGATTTGCTTTCAGCAGGTCAATGCTCGAGACCTCATTTAGTGGAGTCCAGCAAAACTTTAAAAAAAAAAAAAAAAAAAAAAAAAAAAAGTAATTATCAAAAAAATTGTAAAGTCCTAAATGCAGAACTATAAGGAAGGGGGGTTTAACAATCAGACACATCCTTTTTTTCTTATTTATCCCATACTATTCAATCAGCCCATAAAGAATTATAGTTTGAAAGAGCTAAGCTCAGTCAACACTTATTTTAGAATCAACTAGGTGCAAATGACGTCATCCGAGACTCTTCACACTTATTTATCTTCTCAATGGCTGGATTTCAGTAAGCTCTGTCACTTTCGGCAGTGTCAGGTATCAAACTCGAGACATTTCCCAGGATGTTCCTCATCGCATTTCAAGAAGGGGGAGATAGATACTAGATTTATACTTTTAGAAGAATCAGATTTTGTGGATATGACTAATATTTTGAAGAAGACATATTCTAAAATTCGTGACTTGGAGATAAGGATCGTGATAACGACCACTCCTTTAGGTGAGACATTTTTTTCACTTTCAATGTTGGCATCAAGTGGTGAAAAAGAGTGGGATCCACAGAGCCTTCTTTTGAAATGACAAATCCAAGTGTTTTCCTAATTTTGTTTTTCCCTCTGTTGAAACTCTCAAACAAGTGACTGAATGGTGAACGTAGTAACTTACAATTGAATAGTCTGTCGGTTCAATTCACACCAGAAAAGTGGATATGAGTATTGGCTTGGAATAAAAAAAGGAGATCTTTGTCGAATAAAACTTCATGTGCAATAAGTAACAATAGAAAAAAAAAACCCATCCAAACTCGTTTATAATTTATTTTTTATTTTAAAATATTCATAGAAAATTAATAAAGGTACTTTATAAAATTAAATATAAAATCAAATGTAGAGTTTTTTTTTACCTTATGAACTCATTATTTTATATAATACCACCATTGAAATAATTTTTTGAGTTTTATCTATGTAAACAAATATATATTTATTATTATTTTTAATAAAACTTCTTTTCCTGAATAAGTATTTCATTCATTTTTTTAAGTCATCTTTTTTATCAAGCATTTTGTTTTTTTCTAAACATGGAAATTTTTTTATTTTCATATACATTATCCTTTTAAATCATTTTTAAAATAATCTTTTGTCATTTTTTAACCCATTACCCCGCAGATACACCTTTATGTACCCATTAATATATATATATATATATATATATATATATATATATATATATATATATATTGTTCACGAATTGGCGTTACTTGAGGCTTTATTTTCTGCCTATGCCTAGAAGATAAAAGTCGCATAGAAGGGGGAAAGAAAAGAAATAAAAAACAAAAATTGAATCCCTCACTAAATTTTCCTCGCAGAAATGAACAAAGAAGTTTTCCTTTCTTTTCCTTTTCCTTTTTTTTTCAGATTGGTATATATATCGATATGGGAGATGGCAGCTCCAGATTTTGTTCGATTTCTTTATTAAGCGGGAGCAAAGAAAACAATGCCTCCATCTATCATAAATCTCTCCTTTCTTCTGACCAATCAAAAGAGAGCCTCTCCTCGAGGGTGGGGAGGGGGGAAAACCTATTTGTCCGGTAAGTCCTTGTTTCTCTTTTCGTCGGTGTATCGCCACGCACTGTATAGCCTGACGTGCCCTTAGAAATCGTCCTTTTTTGTTTTGATTGCATCGTCTTCCTGGTCGATCGCCTCCCCCCCTCCCCGGATCGCGAAGGGAAATGTCACAGTGTGTTTTCACTGCAGTGTGCGATTAGTCGATTCTCCCAGAAGACTTCTGTTCATGATCTCTTTCGCTGTCGTTATTTTGAGAGTAAAAATGTGGTTGTTAAATAATACAGCAGCCGTTTCTAGGACTAGTAAGCTTAAAAATCGTGGCATGGCTCGCCATTTCCAGAACCTAGCTATCAGCTAAATTATGAACTTCGATTCAACAGTTCATACCCACTTCAAGCTAAAACATTTGTTGTGGTTTCAAATCTACATTCAATTGTTGGTCCTCATTGCATCAGTCCTCTTTTACCAAAGAATAATTTATCGCATTTATGCTTTCTTTTCTCATTCTTTCAGATGTTTGAATGCTCATTCTATTCGTGGCAGAAACATGGTCTGCTCTCTGTTCCTTCAACTCACTTATTTGCCGGTTCGATTCCCTGATGAGCGTCAAGATAAAGAGGATGGTCTTATGGGAAAAAGCTGTTGTAATGCTTTTGAATATCCACTGCACAAATTGTTCTTCAGTAGATGGTGTTCCATGGATTACAAGGAAAGAGATGCCCCTACACGACGACATACATAAAGAAGGTAGATATACAACATCCGTTACCTGTTAACAATGACTGAGATCGCGCACGCGCGCGAATCCGTTATTTCTATCACTCTGTAGAGAGCATCTTTGTTATGTTGTTGTTGTTACACATGACACATATCGAAGCCAAGCCAAAGCCACCCGTAAAGGACTGGGTGTATGAAGTCTGAAAGAGCGTCTTCCATTTTTCAACAGGGCATCCCCACACAAAGGTGGTAGAACGATTTACACGAATACGAGGGTGGGTCTCCAATTTAAGGATAGGAAGTCAGAGAAGACACATGGCCTGGCTTCAAACACCTCCAGAGGTATTAATATGGAATGGGAACATAGAGGACATTGGGACCACACATATTTTACGTGCCCCAGTCACTATTATTGAACACGGTGGATCTTTGGATAAACCAGGATTCAAACTCACTACCTTCTGGTAACTCGAAAGAAGCCCTTACTAACCAGGCCTCCATGGCCTGCATCCTTATCATAAATCCAATATGCTGTTGATGTTGCACCAGCATGTTTCCCTGTACATAGCTCTGAGATCGGCTCTAGCAGTTAGATAGAAGGAGTCGGTTGGGAATCTAGAAGCAGGGACCAAGCAGAAGTCCCCCTAATACTTACCCTGCCACCCCCAGAGGTATCATTTTAGATGGAGGACATTGCGACTATGACACATTTAAGACGATAAGACAGCCGACAAGACACATCTTTATTTAAGTCGGGATTTGAACACACTATCTTCCGATTACTAAAACCAATCAGTCCACTTCAGACCTTAAATCAAAGGTGTAGATGTTAGTAATTATATTTCAATACCTAAGATTCACTTGATTTGATTTTAACAAGCGCCATTCCGATCGACATACTAAGCACGTTAAAATATGTCATGTAATGCTTTATCTATCAAAACCCATGCTCTTTGTTTGGAGTTTGAACTCAGATTGTTGGAATTTAATTGATAACTCTTAAAATGCTCGA
>JAPDSC010114588.1:412-38531 GCA_026290005.1 Latrodectus geometricus
ATATATATATATATATATATATATGCATGTATGTATGTATTATCGCATTCAATGGAAGCAAAGCAGCCTATAAATAAGATTTTCCTTAAATCACAAAAAAAGAAAAAAAATAGGCATACAGTAGTATAACGAATATAACCTACAACTCGATTCAATGTCTGTTTGTTGTATCCCAAAACTCAATAATATAATGCATAAAAGGAATATATTATATTTTTCTATATCAATTTTAGAACTAGGTTTGAAAAATGTATGATACTAATAATAATAAAAATCAAAAATCGTTAAAAAATAACGAAAAATATGTATATTTCAAAGATATTTAAGAAAGTTAAAAATCAAGACTAGGATTGGGGTTGAGATTTTTTCAGTATAAGTGGAAAACTCAGATGTATATAGGGTAATCTAGAATTAAGAAGATATTGTTTATTTTATGAGGTTTCAATAAATTTCTATTGTAGTCCAAGATTTTGCTTCGACAGGATTTCCCTGAATAAAAATCTTTAAAATACAACCAATTTATCACAGTTTTTATAAGATCTTTCTCAATATTATGAGGAGTTTAATAAATTTTTAAAGTCTTGTAAAAAATAATGTTTAGACTAAAGAACACTTAACCATGTAAATAGCATACTTATGTCTTGCCGCTAACGATCAAAAAGACTTTATATAACACGATAAATTACATTTTCTGCTGAAAAGCCAAAATTTTAACTGATTTTTTTTGTCTTTTTTGAAGGCGTTTAACACTGATCATTGTGCTAATACTTTATTTCCTGCAAAAATGCCAAACACTTTCCTTTCGTTCTATTTCTTTCATTTAATATCAATTTACTGATTAAATTACAAAAAGTCCATCACTTTCTTTTTCCTGCTTACATGGCAGATAGTGTAGTTATGAATTGAATAAAGGCTAAATTATTAATTCAAGAAGAATTGAAAAATGCTTTTTCTAAACCAAAAAAGAAGCTATTCTAATTCTCTAAATTAATCCATACATTGAAGATTAATTGCTAAATTATACGAACGATTTTGCCAGTTTTATATTTTTATTTGGATTTTCATTATTTATTTAAATATATTTCCAACTATTCTGTTAATGCAACTTTTCTATAGTTGATGTTTCATCTGAATCAAATCGTAATAGATACTTTTCAGTACATCAACTCATTTAAAGATTTGTGAAAAGATATAACTTGATAAAATTTCTCAAATAAATATGAGAAATCACACCAAATATAATATATTCGGAAATCTCCGTACTAAGTTATTGCTTACAAAATAAGGCAACACATAAAAAGTAATTTGAAAAATAAATGAATGTGATTTCAATTGTATAAATTCCTATCCCATTTCTTGAGTCTCTGCTATAAATTACAAAAAATAATGAAAAAAAAATGAATGAAGAGCACCATAAGTACTTATTACCTACATTTGACAAACTACGTTAAATAGTAAAGCCTCTTTTTTTTTTAATTTCATTGTTTCAGAAATTGGAGCAGAATATTGTTTCTAAACCAAATCAAAAGCTTCTCTTGTACTTGCATTTCTTACATTGCTAAAAAATGTAAGAAATAAAGTATGTAATCAAAGAAAAAACTATTGAATTTACAAAATCGTTACACATGATTATTTGCCTAGATGTAAGAACAACGAGCAGATGTTCCATAATTCGGGCTATACCCTTCCCTTACTGTAATAGTTGCTTTCCATCTTTTCTCTATACAGCTAAGATTATCCAGCAGTTTTTGAAGTTAGAGTGCTAACTAAACAGTCAGCATCTGTTCCAGTTGTTAGGAACTTTTTATAGATCTAATAGTGCCTTACGGCTTTCCTCCGAAGCAAACCACACATATTATATAGGATTGAAATCAGGGTATTATTTCAAATCCCTTTTTGTGATACTCCTGCTATTAGATAGCAGTAATATTGTGTGGCCGTGCCTCCTCAATCATAAAAATAAATTCTGCATCAATGGCATCTGATATCAGACCCATAGAGGATAGGATTACCTACGTACAATAATGATCAGCATTTACAGAACATGGGGCTTAATCAACCCATTCAGAATAATGTCTCTCTAGGCAACAACTTCTGGACCAAAAATCTCTTTTCATGTGATTTTACAGGGATGATCCCGAGTCCCGACATCTTTCCAAATCATTTAGCATTTATAATCGCACGTGACATTAAAACTTCTAAAACTACCGTGAAAGGAACACGACTCGATTAAAGAACTGCTCAGTTATGAGCTTCTTACTTCAATATAAATTGTGATACTGATACCCAATTTTCAAAAGGATACAGCATTCAGGTGGGGGCGAACATGTAATAAAACATATTTGCGAAGGCGTTTGTGCTGAGTAAATTATCAAATGCCATTCTTCAGCAACGGTGTACAGCAATGAAGTACACTGTTGCTGAGCAATGGTATTTGCCAATATGTTTTTGCTGTATTAGTATGCCAGATGATATTTCAGTTGTTTAGTAGGGGTTACCATCACCAATCTTTCTAATTACAATACAATTTGAAAATAAAGAATAAGTAAGGACATTTTCAAGTAAGGACTTTCTAAGAATAAGTAAGGACATTTTTGCTTATTTTGAACTCATCAGATAGTTTAAGCAAATAACAATCCTCCTTCAGCTTTCCGATCTTTTTTCTATGTGTGTAATCCTCCAAGTCAGTGATTCTCAACCTGTGGGGCGCGCCCCCCTAGGGGGGCGCGAGTACACTATTGGGGGGGCGCGAGCATATCCAAGAGAAAATGCTATTTAAAAAAATTGATTAAGTGACTGAAAGGACAGAACACACACACATATACAAAACAAAATACATTTCGACATATTTAATAATTAACTTATTAAATTAAAACAACCTATTAAATTAAAAACAAATTTAATAATTATCAGTGACTTCCTTGGGCCTGTCTTTCAAAGCAAAGTTTTTCGAAGGAGGGTTTAATATTAGAAATAGATAATCTCAGTTCTTTTTCTATATTTAGCTGAGATCTATATTTTGTCTTCAAAGAAGCCACCTCAGAAAATCCAGTTTCACAAAGATAATATGTTGAAAATGGTAGTAGAATGCGAAATGCCCTTGTTTTTAGTGCAGAAAACTCATCCACTCCTGCCCGAAATTCAAAGAGTGATTCATTACTAAATTGTCTTTTGGTTTCGCCGCTTGCCGTGAAGTCTATGGAGGTTTCTTCCTCTTCGATTGAGAGTCCTTCGGGAGTATTTTGAAATGGATCCCTCACCCACTTATAACTTGATATCAGTTTATCGTCAGCAAGAAAGTACTTTTTAAAATTCTTTGCTAGCATTGCTAAATGATTTTCAATGGTTACAAAAACAACTTTTACATGTTGTTCTTCAGCCTTGTAAGTTTTAATACAATCATTCAAATTTGCAAACATTGTTAAGTTTTCTTGCTTTCAATTTCTTCTCCACAATTCCCATTTCCTACAAAAAGCATTAACTTTATCACTCATATCCAATATATGTGTATTTGCTCCTTGCAGTTGAAGATTCAAGTTATTTAATTTCTCGAATAAGTCGATCATGTAGCTCAATTTCAACACAAATAAACTATCGTGAAAATTCTCAGCTTCCAGTCTGTTTTCCTCTTCTAGGAAAACGTCGATTTCTTCTCTTAATTCATAAACACGTTGCAAAAATTTCCCTCGTGATAACCATCTTGCCTCGCAATAAAATAGTAACGCTGAATGTACTGCACACATGTCTTTATAAAGTGAGGAAAAGATTCTTGATTTCAGGGGTCTCATTTTTATATAATTTACTATGGTTACAACTGTAATTAACACAATATTCAAACCAGGACTCATTTCTTTGGAAGCCAAAACTTCTCTGTGGATCATGCAATGTGTCCAGACGCACTGTGGCGATTTTTGTTTCACAAGTGCTTGAATATTTTGGATTCTTCCTGACATAGAACGACACCATCCGTGCATATTCCGATGCAACTTTTCCATTCTATGTTTGTCTCGTTCATAAAATCATTTAAGATAGCAAATAAAGCGAGTGCTGTTGCTTTGAGTTCTATTGGTTTGCAGAAAAGTAATTCTTCTACTACTGACAAATCATCACAAAATCTAACGTAGGCAATGAAATGAGCATCTTTATTACTATCTGTTGCCTCATCGAGTTGTATTGAAAACAATTTGTAACTCAACTTCGACAAAAGCTGACACTCTACATCTTCAGCTATATCAGCAATTCGACGGGCAACAGTATCATTTGAAAGAGGTATAGACTGCATTTGTTTTGCAAAATTATTTCCAAACATAATTTCTACAATATCAATCGCGGCTGGCAAAATAAGCTCTTCACCAATGGTGTGAGACTTTTTACATCTGACTATTTTATATGAAACTTTGTAAGAGGCAATTAAAGCTTTTTCATTCAAAGACAAAGTTTTTTAAATAATGATTTTTTGCTTTTCATATGATTTTAATTTTAATTCGAAGAATTCTCTGGGTTTGTTTACGTACTCACTATGAAGCGTTTCCATATGTCGTTTAAGTTTATTAGGTTTCATGCTGTCTGCCGCCAACATTTTTGAGGAAATGGTACACAGGGGCCTTTCTTCTTCATTTACTTCAGTACTAGTGAACCCAAAATTTAAGTATTCTTGAGAATATTTTCTTGATTTTATTTTCGGAACCACGCTCATCTGTGTACTTGTTGATGCTTGTCTATCGTCTAATGCTCGCTTACGCCCGCTTAAAAATTTATCCATGATTCTGCATAAGTCTGCTGCCGGGAATATTTAATACGGTGAATTGCAATTACACGAAAATATATATAATATACACATTCAGAATAGATTCAATAGCGATAGAAGGATCGACTCGAATGAGATTGTCTGGAATTGAAATTGGCGTCATAGAACTTTCTCCTTCTCCCTATGAGAAAACATTTGTTCACATCTGCTCACGCTCCTAGCTTAATTTTTTGCTGACCAAACAAATTCCAGACAAATCGAAACTTCTCGCGAAACCGAGAGAATGCCCGATATGGCGGGACGCAAGAGCAATAAAAAAGCATAGGATTCTTGTTTTTTCAATGCTGAGGATCGGTGTTGCAAAATGTCAATAAATTTCGGTATTCTTGATAATTTGTAAAGTTTAAAATTAAGGTTGTAGTGTAGGTTTAGCGCCAAAATACTCAAAATACATTATTAGTGTATATATTTTATTGTACGCGGTGGGGAGGGGGGCGCGATGAAAATTATGATTGAAAATTGGGCCGTGAATACTAAAAGGTTGAGAAACACTGCTCCAAGTAATTTTTTGAAGTCATATATCACGAAAAATTTAGCTTTCTCTTAGAGTGAATGCATCAAATTACGTCTTCATCCTTGTTAATTATCCTTACCATGACAGTGATGTTATGTTGCAATCAGTAGAAAGGTCATGATACGTCAAACGAGATTTATAAAGAATTGTGTGTTCATCGTGCTGATCGGAATCACCCCTTTTCTGTAACTTTGTAGCTATCAACATAAAATTTGCATTGTTACATAGGTTTTGCACACAAATTTCATTTTTTTATTTACAATACTTTTTCCAGAATAAAAATTTCAATTAGGTATCAAAATAAAATTTACATTTTCTGGAAACTTTGGCATCTCTTTATACCTATATGGGTTGTACCCCTGAGGAATGCTTTGTGCATTCTAGACCATTTTCTCCTATCTTAGTTACCACTGTAGACTCATAAAATCAACAGTTGCAATTATTTATTTTTTATGAAACAAAGTATATATAAACAAATGAAATTAATAATTTTCTCAAATAAACAAAGAATATGTGCGTGTATATGAATACTAAAATTATTCTTATCTATATTCAATTAAATAGATAAGAATTATTTAATTCTTTTGTTTTCATTGCTCAAATATATTTATAACAACATAGGTATACGTATGAATCCCCTTACATAAATATACACATTCAGTTTCTAAGGTGTATTGTGAACATATTGATTACAGACAAATCATCCTTGCAACAATGAATTATCATAAGCAACAAACTGGGGATGATAGGGTTTGTCACTTGGAAACCCGAAATGTGTGTAATAAAAACAAGTAGATAATATTAGAATGAATAATTCAATGGAGTAATAAAAATGCCAACCAATAAGTAAAATTCCACACCATTTAAGACCATCTTCTCTCAATGAAGTATATTGTTCATTTTATAATAGTCCTTCTCTTATTAGTTCAATTGCCCATCACTTCATGTGATCTAGTTTGCACGTGTATTAAGCGATCCACTCGAAAGTAATTTTTGACTCACAACTCATTGTGACATTTTAACTTGATTTATTCATAATATTTTTACGCTTATAGCACTCGTTTTGCCTTTTTTTGTTTAATTATCATAAAAGCTTCTGTACAATGTTGATACCTAGGCTTTATTTGTAAGAGATCGCCTTTTATAGTGCGATAGCTAAAAATTGAATATGTATAATCCTTAATTTGAAGAATAAGTTTATTTTGCTGGAGAGAGAGGAGCTTTCTTTCAAATCTTTTATTTAGAAACAGAAAATAACACATCATGAAATGTAAATGGAATATTAATATATTTTTAAATGCATGAACAAAGAAAAAATAATTAGAAAGAAAAATTCTCTGCCTTAATTGTAAAAATTCTATTGGATCATTTTTAAAATAAGGATAAAAATTATACAATTGTTTTATATTAAATGATGCCCAGAATTCATTAACAAAAATAATGGGGATTTAAAAATTAATAGGAAAGAGCAACAGTTTATTTTTGTTGAATTTAGAGAGTTATTGCATATTATTACTCTTCGAAAAATGCTAACATTAAAAATTTAATAGTGACAGAAATCGAAACATATAAAATGATATATTTAGAAATTGCTTAAAACAGATGGTATATTATGCAATAAGAACATTACCTTTTCTAATTTATTATATATTCTCCTTCAATCTCTACATTTTGAAGCATATTAACATGTAGTTTTTGCGATAAATAAATGTAATTATTGTCAACAAATTTTAAATTTTTCAATAACATTTAAGTTAATTGTGAGTAATATAAACCGCTCATATCATAATTAAAAATATTTTCCCTATAAAATTATATCAGTGATATAAACTGTTTAAAATTACACCATTATGAGTTTTAGTAATTGAATATTAAATTAATATATCTTTGCTGTTATTAAAGAAGATAAATATTAAATATCGTTTCCTTATTGACAGAACTCATCAGTTATTTGTTTAAAAAATGTGGGGAATAAATTTCATACAAATAAATCTTATAATTTATTAAATTTCAGGTAAATAAAAACTGCGGTTATATATATTCATTGCAATTTTTTTAACGAAATCATAAATTTATAAACGTGATGTTTCAGGCTAAAGCTTGATTTTTTATTTATTAACTATTTTGTAAATATAATTTTTGGTTTTATGATGCATCTAAATTAAATGCATATTTATTGCTAGAATATATCAAGATATTCAAACAAGCAATTACAACTGACAATCATAAATAGATTCTTTTTTTTAAGAAAGAAAGAACATCATTAATGTTGTAAATTATATTTTATATTACTTTCAATAACACTTTTATAAATCTTTAAATTTAGACACTGAAATATATTGTAAATAAGGATTTATTTTATCAAATCAAATATTCTTAATATTCAAAAATATATAAATTGTACTCTCTTTAATGTTTACTGATTGACAATACTTACTTAGATTGCAGCAATCAAAAAAATCCTATTTGTTAAAAATGTGTATTTAATAAGACAAATAATGGAGATCTAGGAATAAACTACTATATTTAAACTTTAGTTTTCTTAACATTTTTGTAGGAAAGTTGTAAAAACGTTAAAATCATACATTAATATATTTTAACATATTAATAGTAAGTACAAAAATATTTCAAAATCACTAAAATTTTTTTACTTAAAAATTTTTAATTTTTGATCAATAACTAATAATTATATATTTATATAATATTGTCTCTTTTGAAATAAAATAGTATAAAAAGTATTCAATAGTGCAAAAGCCTAATTTAAATAAATAGATTTTTTAATAAATCAATTATTATTTTATATACGCTTTTGTATTATTTTTCTTCAAGAACAATTATAATTATTTTTATTCTCTATTATAGAACTTTATATTTGCAATGACATTTAGCTTCCAAAATCTTCACATTTGCTCACATATATTTCTTTTCTTTTACTTTAAATTTTATTTTAATATTCCATAAATTAAATAAATGTTTGTTACATATTAACATATGTATTAGAAGACAAATTTGATTTATTGGAAAAAGATCTTAAGAAGAAAAAAAAATTAAATTTAATATGTAATAAAAATGTACGTAACCGTAACATTTCTTGTAAGTAAAAAAATAAGTATTTGATAGAAAATGAAAATCAATTATTTGATTAAAAAACTTTTTACAACTTTTATTTTTGACAGAACCCTTGGTTAGGTTTGAAATTATTAATTTAAAGCTTATATAAAATGCATTTAAAGTGTAAAATTAAATTAAAAAAATGTTAATTCCAATCAAATACTTTCTTTTGAAATGAATTATCTTGAGATGCATTTTTATCTTCAAAACTATTTATTTTCTGAAAAGGAGAAGAGCAATGTCAGATTTCACCAGACATATTTTTACTGAGAGTTGTTTCGTAGATTTTTTGGTATATTACCTTTTGAAATGCAAATACTACTTTAAATGAAGAGGTTGGGAAATTTTTTAAAAAACAATTTCTTTGGAATATCTGCACCAAGAATCGAGAAAAGATTTCTTAAAAAAATGAGAGAGAAAACTATAAGCATATTTTCTACTCTATATTAAATCTTACCTTAAGATTTAATACCTCATTTAATGCAATCATTCAAAATACCTAGTAAAATAGTAAGTATATCTAGTAAAATAGTAAGTATATCTAGTAAAATAAACACAAATATTTAGCTAGCATAAAGTTTTAATCGCTTTTCCAATGCAAAATTTTAATATCAAATGATAAGCATTTTTACAATTTGTTAAATAAATTCTGAATAGATACATTATTCGCTTTAAAAATTAAAACCTGGCTTTTCGTGTTAAGATAAATTCTTTTAAAATAATTTTCTAGCATTAATTATTTTAATAGTTTGTCTTTTACGCATATATAGTAAAAGTATGAATTTTTTTGTAATGATAAACAATATAATTCCCATTTATTTTGCATTACCATGAGCTTTATTTCATAGGGTTTTCTTATTAATCTCCTATAAAATACTTATGGTTTTATAAAATACCTTATTTATCTCCTATAAATGGATGAAAATAGGAATATTGAAAACAAAATTAATAAATTTTAAACTATATATGCAAATATTATAATATAAGTACATTTTCCGTTCCATCATTCCATAATAATTCACTTGCTAAAATCTTTATACAATAATAGTGTATTTAATCTATTATAATAGTGAATTTTTTATACAATAATAGTGTATTAATCTCCTATAAATGGATGAAAATAGGAATATTGAAAAGAAAGTTAATAAATTGTAAACTATATTACAAATGTAATAATATAAGTATATTATGCATTCCCTCATTCCATTATATTTCACTGGCTGAATTTTTTATACAATAATAGTGTATTTAAAAAGTTGATATATTATTTTTAAAGACAAAACCAAATATAATAAAATAATAATTTTGATTTATATTATTGTTAGTAGTTTATAGAAGGTTAATTGCTGAAAATACACAATGAATGATCATAATTACTTGTTGTGACCGCTAAAGTATCCATTATGCTCCAAATCTCTCGTTAAATCTTAAATACATCATATACTAATACAATATGCTATTCAACTATAAAATTTCGTATATTTTATATTTTAGATAAGTTCTTATTTAAAATCTTTATTGCCTTAAACAGAGTCCTTATGAAGATGTTTATGTTATATCTGTTGTTTTTGAAAATAAAAGACTTTATTTAATGCATCTATTCGTGTTACTTCAGTATTAGAAACTAGAAAAATGTATGATGTTACGAAAATTATTCAATAGAAAATATAAATAAATATTTTTAAAAACCTTGATGCAAATAAACAACATTATATTAAACACTAAAAGTTATCAATAAACTTTGTTGACTGAAGAAATAATAATAAATTTTAAGATATTCTTTTGGATTTCTTAAACAAACTGGTAATAATCAATTTGGGGATACCTATAAGTGGACAAATATATAAATGAAAATTAGTTTTAAACAATTTCAAATTTAATTAGTTTTAGAAAAAATTAAGTATTATTTTTATTCATTTACAAAAGACAATTTATTAAAATAATAATAAACAAATAATTTAACTTTCATAATATTTTGTATTTTTTAACATTTGCATTTTCTTGACAATTTGTATTAATATTTAATTGGTTACATTCATTTATATGAAATAAAAAATCAACAAATATAATAGACATTTTACATTTTCATATAAAATGTGTCGTTACTAGATATATTGCAGTAAAATATAGGAACGCATGGTAATTTAAAATGAAGAAAATTATTCGGAAAAAATAAATATTTCTATACTTATGCCGCTAGCAGCTTAGAGATTAGCCTTCTTGATTATTAAGGGCCCTGAGTTCGAATCCCGGCTTGAGATCCGATATTTCTCTCTCTCAGTGATTCCTTATCCATAGTTGATGAAATAATGTGGCCAACCTTATAAACTGCTTTATTGTGAAGTGATGTAGGTAATGCTACTTGCCTCAGGAACTTATTCACTGATGTCCACCCAGTAAATAATGTAATGATCGGTAAATGATTAGCAAATTCCAACCTTGTTGTAGCGAATAGTTAGTGACCCAGAGTCAGACGTTTGAAAAAATTAATTTTACTGTACGGGAATAATGTTTCCGTTATCGTTAAACTGCAATAAATAAATGCCTTATGAGATCAAATTATCATTGTCTGTATTGTAAGCAAAATGTAATTTTTAGTTTTCACTTCGTAATGAAAATTTATTTTATTTTATTTTTGTAATTTGTTAAACTTGGTAAATTGTCAGTATTTATTTGAAATATGTTTTAAAAATCTTTGATATTACTTTGTCTATAAAAATAATACCTTAATTATTTTCTTTCCAAAGTTCTTAAAACAGTGTACTTTTTTATTTTCAAAGTAATGATTGCTTTATAATCAATATGTATATTGATATATAAAGATGTATTTATATATATTCAGTAAAATATTTGTATATAGAACTACTACATTAATATTTATAAATGCAATTTTTTATATTTTAAAAGATGTTTAACTATTCTCCTTAACTCGATCTTCCAGTAATGTGAACTTATTTTGGTAAAAGTAATTCAATTTATGTTATTGTTTACTTAAGTATAAATAATTTTATTGAGAATTACACATGTGTGAAAAATTATTCTATATATTTTATACAATTTTCTGATGAATGAAATTGAAATAACAAAGAGATGTTGTAATATATACAATATAATTTTATAACTATATTGTTTACAAAGTTTTACATTTATTCTTTCATAACAACCGAAAGGGAAATTTTCCATTTAGTCTCAAATTGTAGGATGAGATATAGGAGAGAATAAAAGGCTGATAACTAAAGCATGTAAATATTAAAGCGGAAATATATGAAGTGTGGAAGAAAATGTTGAATATATATCAATTTATGTTGAAATATCTCACTCATCAGTGCATTTATAAATTTTCGAAATTTGGAACAAATTATGTATGTGATGTTTTGATATTATGGGTAAAATAATGTAAATTTATACCATTTCATAACATGGAAAAATATAGAATTTATAACTTAATATATATTCCAATTTTTTTGATTTTTCATACCCGGTTAAATATTCTTAGAAATAAAAATGTAAATTGTTTGATTAATATATTACGATTTTGTTGAGAATTATTTTTTCAAAAGCTTTTCTCTTGTCTTAATTTTCTTTAATAAATTTATAACTTGAAGTTCATCATTACACTTAAAATATTTTACAAAATCATCAATCATCATTTTCATGAGAATAATTTTTAATTTTAACGTTACGTTATACTTGTGTTTTATGTAAAAACTTAACAGATATTTTAATTCTTAGTTTTAATTTTATTCTCCGTTAAAATAAATCAATAAAAGATAACAAATTGTATATTGATTTTTTTTTTCATGCAAAAAGCATAACAACCTATATATTAAAGGCTAAGGGCTTTAAACAATTTATTTTAACAGAGACACTTGATGATATTCAAATATATTATGATAAAACTTTAATGAAATATTGTGTTTTAGAATTTCTAAGATTGTTAATTTTTGTAAATAAAATTGATATTATTTTAAAACATTATGAGGAATATTAAATGAATCTAACCTTATTGACAAAATTTTTTGGTAAATTTTAAACAAACTGATGGAAAGATGTTAATAGTATATTATTTAAGAGACACGTTATTTGATCTCGTATTAATGTGAATTTCCATATTAGGAATTTATTAATGAGTCTATGTGAAGCTTAGGGAATCTAAATTTGCATAGGCTAGGTTCAATTATAAATCACTTTATTGTGCAAATGAATTAAAATTTTAACTGCATAATATGATGTTTTCAAAATTAATATAATTTTAATTTGAATAAACTATGAATTCAATTGCTTATTTTTTACATATATTTTGTTTCATTTAGTAATTTATTCAGTGTAATCTGTTCGTTGAATACAAAACAAATTATTGAACTCTTAAACTTAAACAATTTGCATTATTTTGCCTTTTTAAAATTAAATAGCATTTAATCCTTATTAGTATATGAAGTATTTAATATCTTTATTTTTAAACCATGAAATACCAATTCGTAATTATAAGCTCTTTAGTTTAATAAAGCAAAGAGTATTTGGTGATGATTTCATTTTCTTTTAAGGAGCTTTCTTACTTACTAAATGATTGATGTAACTTAATAAGTCATAAGCAATATTCTTAATATATGCAAGTGGTTGTTAAATATTTATTTCTGTTATAAGTTTTCTGTATTAGAACTTTGTTAGATTCAGAATCTAAAATTTGGTTCTGATGAAAAATATTTGAACAAAATTTCTGAATTATTTATATTTTATGCAATATACTTGAAAAATGTATTAGTCAAGTGGATTTAAATTGTGTATTATTTTCTTTGTAGCTGAAGTGAAATGATTAAAATAATTAAGTAATACTGTAGCACAGAAAATTATACCTAAGTAGATTTCTCTTTCTGGGAACGCAATATTATATTTATAATATATTATATTGTATATTAAAATTTTTAGTTCGCGGTTAAAAAGTTTTATTCCAATGGGGAATCAGTTTTTGTTATCATTTTATGTCAGTTATCATTTTCTTCAATCTAGAAATATAAATATAAATTTATAGTTATTAATATGGAAATATAAATATATGATAAATAGTGCTTTGTTATGCATAGAAGGGAACTGAATATATAGAAGTAAGTATATTAAAATTAATTAATAACAGGAGAAGATAAGAATAAATATAAAATAATGATACGTAAATTATTTATTAGAAAACATTCATTTTAGAATATTAAATTAAAAAAGGGAATTTTTAATTTTACACTATATTAGTTTTATTGAGTTTATTAACTTTATATAAAATAACAAGATCCAACTAATATGTTATACCTAATAACGACTTATAATATCTGTCAATAAATTTTTTGTAGTATAAGACTTTTCCAGAATGCATCATTTAAACATTTAACATAAAATACAAATTTTGAGCATTATAATTATTATAATTAAATATACTTAAATGCGTAAAAAAAGTGTTTTTAACAGTTTCGAAACTCATTCTCTAAAATTGGACAAAGGGCTCTGAAAGATTTCAAAAGTTTATTAGAAAATATTTTAATGTAAAGCTATGGCACAATGTCGAATAAAATCGGAATCAATAGATTTTCAGAAAATTTTTTTTATTAGAATACTTTTTTCATTTTAGGAATATATGTAAGCTATTGAAAGGAAGGGAAGAAATATGGAAGGAAAAAAGGAATTGAAAAATCTCATCATTTGGTATTGGATCAAAAGCGTCACAAAAATAACTTAAGAATCACAATGACAATAGAAATTTTTATTGTAAGAAGGAATTTTTCTGAACACTTTACGTATAATAACTGCAGAGATATTTCCATTGTATTTTACATTTATTAATATTTAACCTATCAAAAATATTAATAAATATTTCCTCGTATAACATAATTATAACACTACTATATAAAATAGGTTGATAATTTCCTTTATATTATACAATTTCATATTTAAAATTTAATGAAATTTGTGTGTGTTTGTGTGTGTGTACAAGAGTCTCTAGGCACCAGTACCAGCGTTAATATCCTGGGACCCTAATATCCTTTTAGATCTTTGAAGATTGATGTTAAAAGAATACATTTTTAACAAGTGAAAGTATTTGATAAGGTATTCTTGTGATTAACAAACATTTGAGCAGGTTATTACATGTGCACTGTTACTAAAACTTCAGGAAAAATTAGGAAAATAACGATAACTCTCCCAAAATAAGCCAAACTCAATAATATTTTAATATGTTGGTAAGTAAAAAATACCTGAACAATGACATTATGCCAAAAAATTGTTCTGCTGTTAGAATGCGTCATTTCCGAGAAGCGTAAAAAGGGATGTCTCAGAGCAAGGAGGTAATTGTCAATGCGTACCTGAGATTGGAAATCTGGTATAGCGAAACTGTAAAAATGGTCTTTAGACATCAATTAATGGAACAATGTCGATGGTGAGCTATTGAGAGATTAAAGACAGGATCAAGTCAGATGGAAGTGACTAGATGGCTGATTGTGAGTCTCTGTTGGCTGAATGCCAAGGACGGCCACGTGCAACAAAGATTGTCGATGATCGATATTTCTCATGTGCGCGAAATCGATATTGTTATGTACATGAAGACACAGCACTGCAGCTCCAGTTGAATTCAGACACTCCTTCGCTGTCAACTTTGGAAGATTGGTATCCACATCAACTTTATAACGAAGGATTCACGAACGAGGTCTTTATGAGAGGTGACCAGTCATTTACATTCCCCTACGTCACACCATAGGAGAGAACGTTTGCAATGGACACTTTAAAATGTCCACAGGAGGAGTGATCAATGGAAATCTGTTCTCTTTACGGATGAGTACAGATTTTGCCTCGAAGGCGACAGGAGGTCATTTTCATTTGGAAAGAAAGTGGAACTCGTTTCCATCCATCAAACATCCACAAAAAAGATACGGATCAGAATGCACTTGTGTTTTGGGTGGTGTCTCTTTGGGTAGACGCACAGACCTCCATGTATTCTTCCATAGAATTGTTAATGTTCACACATATACAGATGACATCCTGCGTGCTTATATAAACTCTTGTGCCCGGGCAATATGTTATGCTTTCAGACTAAAGGACAGTAATGCGATACCCACAATGATCGCATCGTTTAAGCTTATCGTGAGCTGAAAACAATTGAGGGCATGCTTTGGCCAGCTCTTTCACCTGACCTTAACCCAATCAAGCTTGTTTGGAATATTCAGGGATGATTTGTAACTGTTCTCAGTCCCCTCATAGGACCCTAGCCATGCTTTAGAGGAGCAGTGACTAGTGATTCCTACACAATTAATAGATAGCAAAATTTAGAGTATCATACATCGATGCATTTGCTCTATTGCTCTTTGGGGGGTTCATACCCCATATTAAAGGTACTTTTCCTATGCCAAATTTACGCCTCTCATTTGTTCATTATATATCTATGCTAACGTTTCTAACACCGTAATATGCTGGTGGTACTTAATGCTATTTTGTATCTTGTTATGTGTTGTATATTATGTATAAGTTTCATTAAACTCCTCACATAATGCTTACGCAATCATCACTTTTATGATTTTTTTCTTAATTTATGGTAACTAGTGTAGCTAATAATTCTTTCAGAATGAAGATAGGGTATGTCGCATGAAGTTTGGATTTGTAGAATATTTTATAATTAGTGTAATTATATATATTATTATATATATTATAGTGTAATTATATATATTATTATATATATATTATAGTGTAATTATATATTTAAGCGCATAAGTATATGATATTTTCAATATTTGATACTCTGTTAATAATTATAATTCGTACAATAATATTGTTTAGATTTAAATTTTTAATATTATTTATAAGCATAACAATAAGCACTCACTGGTTTAGTCAAAAATATCAAGATTCAAATTTATGTATGTACATTTATGTGAAAATCATCTTATTCTACCATTAAATTAGTATAATGAAATATTTTTTATGGTTAACTTATTAAAAATATGCTCTATTTTCATTCTGCTAAATTACATACATAATAATTGCTGTGAAATCAGGTGCTTTGCCAATAAATGACGTCATATGCAATGTTTACATTAAATTTATTTTCCAATTAAATAACTATATTTTAGTTATATTATTTCGAATTTTTAGAAAATATATATAAGTTATTTTAAAATCTCATACATCAGAAATCCTATAAGGAAATTACAATGGAAAATGTTTTTATTGAAGGCATTTATTCCAACTGTCTGCAAAATTTATAAAAACGGAAGCTAAAATAAATTTTAACCATCCAAGAACCTTTTGTAAGTATGGGTATTAAATAATAAAAAGCACGGAGAAAATTGCCAATTAACCAAAAAAAAATTCAAGAATTGCCACTAATTTTAGCAATGTTTGCTTGTGTAAGATTATTTACTTAGTGAAGAAAAGGAGGCTTATTAAAACATGTATCAGAAAAAAAATTTATACTTTCAACCATTTTGAAAAGCATTTGCATCTTAAAGTTTTTTACCAATTAAACTATAGCTAAAATAAATTTTGATAATTGTAGTATTTTTCCAAGCTTAATAGAACTTCCAATACTTTTAAAGAAGGATTTTTTCTTAAGATAATAGATGTCAACTCAACCAAATATGTGGTAGATATAATCTGAAAATTAAACAATGTGAAAGTATTAAAAATTGGAAAGAAGTGAAATAAAACTAAATTAACTTATAATTTATAGTTACTTCTTTAAGCTTCAAACAATTTCAACATGTTTACTTTATTTCAGTTTCATAACTTCTTCTCAATAATTAGAAGAATTTATGAGCTCAATATTTATATTTCGGGCAAATAGTGAGATAGAAAGGTATTTTTGCAATTTTGAAACAACGGCTAAATAAATAATAGAAGAAATCTATTTAAACTAGAATTTTGTTGCGACAACAAACTCTAGAATACAGTGATTCATTAAAACTATCATAATTTAATGCTTGAAATTAAATGCATCACATTAAAACGAAGAAACCAGCAGTAAGTGTGTTTTGTTGTCACTGAAAATGGTCGGAATGCTGCCAACAAAAGGAGTTTCATGAAAAAACTAAACAAAGAAGCTAAAAAAGGAGTGACCATTGATGTCCTTTTCATAACAATGTAAGGAAACGGATGTTAGTCATCTTTTTCAGAGTATAAAATGTAACAAACATCTTGTTTCAATAAGTAAAGATCTTTATGTGAGAAAAATCTAAGAGTAACTCATTTTTACAATATAAGCAATTTTTTTATGGTATAGACTGTTTCACATAACATATATTATTTCAATAAAAGTTATGTATTTCAATTTAGTCTTGCTTATATTTTTAACATTAAAATAATTAAATTAATTATATTTCTTTAAACCACTTATTATGTTGCGATTTGTATGTGTAAAAATTAGAAGTATTCAAACAGCTGTTAAATAATTTTAAACATTTCATAAGAAAATTTATAGAAAATTATAAGTTCCTAATACTATAATTTTTACAAAGTAATTAAGTAATATCTTCATGTCATTTGATAAACTCTTTCAAGGCTAAATACCTACCGTTTATTTATGATTTTATTGATTTTAAGGATGCATAGTAGCACACAAATTGATAAAGAAACTTCATTCCATTCCATGATTGATTTTACAATGTATTGCTCTAGCCTAGTTCAAGATATTTTCCCTTTTTAAAGAATGCAGGCATTCGAGATAAACTAGGAATATTAAAGTTACTTTGTTTAAATATATATACATGCTTTTGAAAACATAAAACAATTGAATAAATGTTCCTTTTTTGATAAAAAAATCCCCTAATATTAAAAGAAAGTAAGTACTTTAAAATGGAGTAATTAAATTCAGTTAATGCTAATGTTTAGGAGCTGCATAAGTAATTTGTCTAAATATGAAATCTGAAATATTTAAAATTAACATTTAAATACCATTATTCAGTGGAAGGCATAAAAATTTAATGATGTGTTTTTTGGATTCTATAAAACTTTCGTTTATTTATTTTCATAAAAGAATCATTTAAAGTACCTGTTTTTTTCAAAACATGTCTTGTAAATGTAAATATAAATACAAATTACAATTATGATCTCTGGAAATTTTCATTATTTTATTAAGTAATAGAATAAATCCTTAAAACGGCTTTTTTAGTTTACTATGAATTTTTTCAGACATTATCATTTATTTACTCAATAATAGTAGCTTATTTCAAGAAACCAGCGCATCATTTAAACAAATTTCATATTACTATTACCTTATTTCACACGAAGCACAGACTTTAAACCAAATATGCAATTTTTAACCAAAACATTTTACGTTGATATTTATGATTATTTTTTAGCACTTTTCTTTTCATTTCTTTAATTATAAGTATACTGTTCTCTAATAAACATTATATTCAATGTTTTATTGTGTGATGAGCTTATTTCTACGTTAGGAGAAAGTGGATAAATCAACAATTATGTGTACGTTGTGTTTGATTTGCATATTGCTTAATATCTAATGAAATATCCTAATCCCAAATTTCCTTCATTACATTTATGAAAATGTATAACTATATTTTATTTAATAATTAATCAAAATAAATTTTTATTGTTAGACTAACCTTAAATATTTGTATCTGTTTATCCATAAATGAAATGCTTATTTTGATAACTCAAATGCTGCTTATTTACTTAAGCACATAAAATATCTAATATGATTTACGCCTTTGTTTATATTTTATTTTATTATACAAATTAGAACATAAATAAGTTTATTAATTGAATATTTAATTTTTTTTAAAAAATAGATAATGCATGTTGATTAATTCTTAAGTAGAAATGTTGTATGCAAATTCCTAAATCTCTTAGAAACTTGTTCGTCAAAAAAACTATATTAAAAAGTCAAAAGAGATATGATGATGAGTTTTTATGTATGTATAAAAAACAGCTTGATAAAGTGGTGTGAAATTTAAATCATGTGGAAGGAAAAACTTTTTTTATTGAGAAATAATTTTAGTGATAAATATGATGAAATGTACCACACACATACACAATTTGAGATCCAGAATATTATTGGTTTGACAAATTCTTCTAATAATACATTTAGCAACATTGTTAATCAGTGAAGTGTATATTGTACATAATCACAACATATCCCATTTTAAAATTCAGTTAACTTATTAATTAATTATTTTTATATCATTGTGAATGTCAAATTTAAACGCATATCTTAATATTAATTAACTTAGGCTAATGATCAAAACTTAATTTAGAGCAACTTAGAAAATTTATTTGTTCAAACTATTTAGAACTGTTAAGTCCTTTTTAAAGCCTGTTTTAAAAAGCATTCATCATATTATTTCCAGACAATAAATAAACAGCAATGCATAAAAATCAAAATATGATTAATTATTTTATACAACATATAAAACAGCACTTAATTAATGACCTATTCTAAAAAGGAAACTCAACCATTTTATCAAAATGTATCAAGCATGTATATTGATTAATACCTTTAAAGTGTAAGTAAATTATTCATTTCGGAGATTAATTTCAGAAACAATTCGAAATTAAAATGTTATTTTCTAATATATTACACATACATCTTTGACGGTTTCATTAGGTTTCGAAAGTTTTCTAATTTATATCAAATGACTTACTTTGAATAATGAACAGCTCATGATTGATAGTTTAAAATATATTCAATAAGTCAAAAGAGACTAATTACTTAAATTTGTGTGATTATGCCTCAAGTTAAGTTTATCCATTTCATAAATGTAAAGACATTTACTAAACAATATCTATAATGCAATTTCAATGAAATTTAGCAATCAATTTCAATTTTGTAATGTAGGAGACATTTCTAAATGTTTGAAATTTAATATTTTTTAAATACTAAGCAGTTTAGAATAATATTCCAGTTAAAAAATGTAATAAATTTAACTCTATGGTATAATATTTTCGTTCAAATTGATAAAATTATAGAAAATTCCAAGAAGAAAATGGTTATACACGCATATTTAATATTCATTATTTTAATATTGAAATGTAGCTTGAATACTAAATCAATGATATAAATATTCCCCACTAAATCAATATTAAATAATTGTTTATTTAAAATTATATTTACTAAATTGCACTAACTAATGAAAACTATTAGTTTGCATGAAACATAATATTTTTATAAAATTAAAAGAAATATAAAATTATATAATTGTGTAATAAATATGTAAGTCATTCAATGTGTAAGCAATAATCGAATTAAATTATTAGCGTCTCTCGTAAGACTTATTCCAAAATATTTCTACACAAGAGAAAAAACAATATATTTTTTATGATTAATTTTATTGCAAAATTTAGTCAACGAATATGAATTTAACAGTAATCTACATCAGCGTGAAGTTCCTTTTTATAATAAAAAACAAAAAAATTTGAAATCATAAAATAATAAACATTAGACTGCAGTCAAATATAAAGTATAAATATTCTAATGAATAATTTGCTCTAATTTCTATGAATAAATATATGGTATTTAAATCAAAAAATTAAGTAAATCCTATTTTAAGACATATGCTTCAAGACCTTTTTCATTTGTTTTTAAAGATATTTTATGTAAATTTATTGAATATTTTCAACTATTTTGATTTTGTTTTTCATGTCAAAAATCTCGATTCAACATATTTTTGAAAATAGTTTTCTAAGGAAACTATAAAGAAAATGTACTTTATCAGTTTCTTTGAATAATGATTTTGTTAGGTTATACGTTACTCTCTTTGGCTGAATAAAACTTATTTAAATAAAAAGAAATTCAGTTTACTCTTCAAAAACTCATTACTCTGATAACTTTTCTTATTACAAATATAGTCTTTAGTCAGGTCCTTTTAAACTAAAGTTTAGTTTTAATCTTCTTGAATTTATTAGTAATACTACTATATTACATGTTAAAGAATAGTTATCTTTAGAATAAAATCTTCAAAGCAAAACTTCTGATGCTACGATACCCAAAGAGGGACAGATAAATCGCAAATCAAAAGAGTACTTAAGACTTTGATTTTATGAAAAAATATTAATATCTGTATAAGTTTGCGTTCAGAGAAATTCAATGCGAATGACTATTTGCTGAGAACTAAGTATAATAAGAAGAAATAAGAAACTTACTTTCCTCTTCTGGCTGAGGGTAAAAATACATGAATCGCAAAAAAATAAAAAGTATTTATACAAGGAATGTTTTGATTCCATGCTTGGATATTATATTATATTCAATTTCTCTTTATACAGATATAAAATAATTATTATCTGAAAAACTAAATAAGTGGAGTTATAAATATATTATATATATATATATATATATATATATATATATATATATATATATATATTGGTTTTGTGGTTTTGTGAAATTTAGGCAAATAAAAGTGTATTTCACAATTTTTGCAGGAATTGACAGTTTGGACATATAAATAAAATATATGTCCACAAAAATCATAATTTTGCTTAATTTTTTTAACTAAAATTTGTTTATTTACTTTTATGGAATATAAATAACGTAAACTAATAAATTTTAAATATTATTCTTATTTAAACTTCGTATGAATATACCCAAAAAGATAGATAAAAAACTTAAAAATTATACAAATATTTGAGTATACCTATTAAACCTTTTCCTTCCTGAAAATATGAACATCACATTGCGAATTTAAAGTTTACGTTTACAATTCATTACACAACTGGCATTTTCATTCATTACAGTTACTGAAAACTAAATTAAATATGTGCTTGCAATTTCCTGCTTAAGTTTTGTGCATCTTTAGAAGATACAATTGTAGTTACTAGTCTAGACAAGAATAAATAAGACGTAATAAATAATGTATCTGCAACTATTGTTAAGGACTGGGTCTTGTTAATTAAAGTTCTTGATCATGTCAATATCAGTTGATGTCGCTTACTAATTAAAATTTATTTATAAGCCATAATTTACTGTGAATAGCAAAAATAGTTCCTGTAAATGGTATAATTTATGCTTAAAGATTTATGAGATTAGATGAAAAGGAATTTATACTCTTTAAAGTTTAAACTATATACTACTATTCTTGATTAAAAATTGATTTGTTTTTCATTTTACAACGTGCATTACCTGAAATAAGCATTTATTCTTATATATTTTGTAAACTTTCTTCAATAATTAAATGTGTAAAATTATTTTTATTCATAAAATTTAATTTTGTAGATAATGCTTCCACAAAATATAATTAATCATCCAAAACGTATTGACATTTTTATTTAATTTGCATTAATTATTACTTCAAATTTACTCAAATTTAATTTGTATTTGTATCTCCAATTTTCAGCAATGGAAAGAAATATTTGGTCATATATGATTGTAATATCTACATCTTGATAAAAGTTATGAGTAATTTAATTATGATTTTAAAACTTAATTAACAGGTTTAAAAGAGAGCTAATTAATAACAGTTTCTCTTACATGTTTAAATGGATAATATTTCATATGCATTTCAAAGCTAAGAATATTCTATTTCTTTTGCCTTGCATATGCATGTTTAAACTCAGATTTGCTTTGTTGTTAAAATTTGAAATTCAGATGTTTTTTAATTTAGTTATTATTTACTAAACAAAAAATTGAATTTAAGAATAGAACTTTCTTTTTTTTAATTTGGCTTTCTTTTTTAATAGCTTCAGTAATAGAAAACTTATTAATAGTTAATTGCACAATAATCAACTATAAAAAAATTTTAACAAAAAATCAACAATCGTTATCAAACTTTTCAATTTTTATGAAAACAATTAAAATAATTATTTAAGATTATACAAAATACCTATTATAGAAACATAGATAATTTTAGTATGGTTTTTCCACTTGTATTTAAAATACTACCTTAACTGCTTTAAATTATGAAATCTTAAAGAACAAAAAACGATAAAAATGTTCTTAGTCTTATTAGTTCTTAAATTAGGAAACTCCAAATGACTGCATATATTTCAGTAAGATAATGTAGTTAACTAAGGATTCTTGTTGGAATGGAAAATTAGAAATTTAGATAATTAGCAACAGAAAATTAGCAATTAGAAAATTAAATAAATCAGTTTTTTATTTTCTAATTGCAAATTTTGTGTTGCAAAATGAAAATAAATTTATTTAGTAAGAGAGAATCTTTAATTACTCAAAATACTATTATGAATGCTTTACATAGTTATGTAAGTTATTATATTGAAAAATAAAATATGTTAAGAAATTAAAAAATCAAGTCAAATGTGCAAACTTTAGTTCTGCTTTAGAGAAGAATTTTTTTTCTAAATTATTATAACAATAGTTTTAACGAATTTTCATGGACTGTTTATCGAGCTACTTTTTATGTATTTTTATAAGATGTACATTACTTATATTTGTATTCTTTCAAAATTATTAAATTTAATGTAAAATTTGCAATAACGTATATATATATACTCATGTTAAATAATTTGACATTATACTTTCAAAATCATCTCAAACACACGTTCCAGCACATATTTTGTAATGTTATTTTAAAAATGTTATGCTATATAGTACATATTTCAATTTCTAGTAAATGTGTTTCGAATTTATTAGTCATTGTTCACATCCTTCAAATTAATATTTAGCATCACATAAATCTAATCAACATGATATATTGCTACAAATATGCAGTCATATACTATGGAATTTAAAGGAATCAAAATAATTTAAGTTCGTCAATTAAAAATTAGCATTATTTGGTCAAAATTCACTGTGCGATCACCATAAATTTGTTTTAAATGCTATAAATAATAATTGGTTGTATTAATATTTGTTAAAGTAATTATAAGAAAATTTTAAATTTTGAAAAAATTGATTTCCATTTATAAAATATCATGCCAGTATAATTGCCACCCTCTGTATAACATATATAAATGCGAAACAATTACATCAAAATTATTTAGCAATTAAGAGAATTTGTTTCACGTAAGATGTAGAGGACTTTCGAATTTAAAAGGAAAAAAATCTTTCTTGTTATACAAATCAATCAATTTGAACGAATCAATCAATGAATTCAATCAATTAATTTTGACTCAGTCAATGAATTCTTGTAGTTACGCAATACTGAAAAGCATCTTTATAAAAATATTTTGAAATATTGTTTTAGAAATGACAAGTACTACTGTTTATTATGAAGAAGGCCTATGTTTTAAGATTATTGGATGAGAAATTAGAAAGACACAAAATTATAGTTGATAAACTAATTTAATAAATCACATGTTACTTCATTCATCTCTTTAATGAGATAGAACTTAAGCATTATTAACAAATTACTGTATGCCAAATTAAAGATTAAGCTAGATTAGATTAAAGTAAGAAAAATAGAAGTTTGTAAAATCAGCATGTTTGTTTTAAATCATAATAAACATATATGTCTTACATTTAAAGTAATCTATAAAATCTCTACCTTCATAGAGAGTTTTAATGTCTTAAAACTTGTTGACCAAGCATATGGAAAATTTTGATTTATAACTTCCAAGAACTTACTTAAGAAGCAAGACACATAGCTTAAAAATAATCTTGTCTAAAAATTTCTCTGAAATTAAAGGATTTCGAGGATTTATGAATACGAATTTATCATCTTCTACCACAAGCTTTCGAAATAAATTCTGTCTTATTTTCATTTCTTAATAAGGAAACAAGCTTTGATTTATTTATACATTCGTATTTTAATTAGTTGGCTGAATAAAGATAAATTTTATAAATTAGCATTATAATTTTTATAAACTTATCGTGCTAGTGTGCAATTCCTTGCAAACTTGTTTTGAAGGCACAAAGTAAAGGAAAAATATGGCTTTTGATTTCTTTCCTGACTTTAAGTAATCTTTTGAATACAAAACTAAGTTTGATTTATATAATTACATAATATTGGCATTTTCTCATTGTAACGTGCAAAAGATTTTGATGACATATATAGAAGAAGAATATAGATATCTTATAGAACCGAAAAAGAATTTTAAAAGATAAGTACATCTTAAAGCACTTGTCGTTTAATATTACTTATATCAGGATAAGAAAGAGGGAATTCTCATGTTAAGTGTTAATGTTGGCCGATTATTCTGCTGTCATTTTTGTTACATACAGTTAATGTAAATCATCATACAGCTGACCTACAGTATATGTGATAGAGATTTATTAACTTTTAATTTTAAATACTAAATTATTACCTAAAGTAATAATAGATATTTAAAATTATTAATATAATGAAGAAATTTTAAATGAAATAGATGATGTAATGTGTAACTGACCTAAAAATAAATGAAGCACGTGTAACATAAATAACAATTACACGAAAGATTTTTACTAAAAGTTAGAAATCTATATAAATGCAACATATTCTGGATTTGTAGCGTGTAATTTATGTGCGATTTTTATATTTCAAAGCCACTTTCATTTGAAGGGGAAAAAAATGACATTCAGAAGCACAAAAATAATTTAGTAATTTTCCAAAAAAATCTATGAATTTATAAAAAAAATTTTATTTTCACTTTTTCACCATCACTCTTACAAGAGAAATAAAATAAGCATGATTGAAACCAAATTTTATATTAAATAATTTATGTTTTAATGTAAAAAACAAACCCAAAAATTGGTAATTATGACATTACAGAGTGGTACGAAAATTTTTTAAGTCAGCTTAAAAAATATTGTTCAAATAATTTAAAAAAAAACATTTTAGTAATGAAAGTGAAATATTAAAAATTGAATAATAAGAGTTCAGTTTAATTGAATAGTTTGATATTTTTTGCAGATGAAGTTTTATGTGTACTAAAATTAGAAATATCTGTTTTCACCAAAATATCAATGGTAAATCCCTTTATGTCACACAATGTACATTCTGTGCCTTATAAAATCATATAAAACATTTGTTTAAGATTAGGATACAAATATATTGGTAAGGGAAAAATGAAGATTTCATGCTAAGTTTTCAACTTAAATGATAAAAAAGCACACGTTATGCTCATATCTTAAATGTCACATTAACATTGGAATTTTAATATTAATTATGCCTTGTTATAATTAATATTCGTTAATTATAACATGGCATAATTGTTTCCTTATATGTTGTATGAAATCATTTAAAATTATCAACATTTATTTTAATTTTTCAAAACTTTTTTTGATTTAATATTACACTTGATTGTTTTTAAAGGCAACAATTTCTACACATAATTTAACGATAAACTGAATTTTATCGATTTTAAAGCCTGAGAAATCAGTCGTTTTCACTGACTTAATATTGGAAAATGCAGTGTATCCATATAATGTTGAACATATTTTATTGTTTAAATGTTTCTTAAATAATAAAGATATACGTAATCTTAGTGTATTTATATAAAAGGATATATATTAGATTGGGAAAAAGTAATCCATTATTTTTTTGGTAGACGTCTGTAGTGATCGATATCTCGTGAGGTATCTATCAAACAATTTCAGATTTATGCTCATTGGAAAGGTGACAATTTACACTAAAATATTCTCTTGCGGTTTTTTGTTTGATTAATTCAGTTACGAGTACAAGGATTTAAAAATGGAAGACAACAAACAGAAAATTCGATACATTTTCGTTTTTTTCTTGTAATGGCAAAAATAATAGCCGGTTGGCTAAAATTGTAAAAGGTGTTTATCGTCCTATATAAGACTGTAACAACCAATTACGTACAATTTTTGTCTAGTCGATTTCGTTCGGGTATTTTTGATGTTAGAGATGGACCTCGCATGTGCATCGTCGAAAATGTGTATGAAATATCAAAAATGATCGAAGTTAATCGCATGCCAGCAGTCGTAACGCGCGAGATCTAAAAATCTACATGAAAGCTGTTTTAAACCTTTTTACAAAATGAATCCAAAAGAAGTTACATAAAGTTCACGTAAAAATAATGGATTTCTTTTTCCCCAATCTAATGTATATAATTTATTTTATTTATAATGTAAGTTACAATAAATATTTCCTTTATCCATTTAAACATACTTCATTTTATAAATATTGTTTTCATGACTTATTAATTTTATGTCTTTTCTATTTCTCTTTTAAATATCACTCCCATGATTTATAAATTGAATGTTTTTTTCTTTGGTTTTCCACAGAGATTAGAACGACATGTTTTATTTAACTTTGATGTTTTTGAGATGTGATATGTCATTCGATTTAATGTTAAATAGAATAAAATACTACAAGAGAAGTTATGTTTTTGTTATAGTTCATCGAAACGAAATCAATAACGTAAATTCACTGAAAAAAATTACTGAAGAGACAAAATAAAACATTAATTGCGAAACTACATTGTTGTGATAAATGCATTTTCTCAATGTCGGAAGCGTCTTAAAACAAGACAAATACCATAAGTTCATAGAGAAGTAAGACAGAGCGGGTCACACATTTTTTCACAGTCCAAGAAAATTTGCAAGGTAAGGGTTAAAATAATTCAGTATGCCAATTTTGCTTGCGCAAAAGGTACTTCTGAAAAGATTTAAGCAAAAGGCTTACAAATATAATTTTGTTTAAGCAATAAAACTGAATAATATGCCTAGATGAATGAATTTTGCAATTTATATGCTAGGGAGGATAAAGGAAGATACTGAAATTTTTAATCGCATAATGTTCTCTGGTGAAGTTTATTTTCATATACTAGCTCATTAAATGATCACAATATCAGCATTAACGGATTTGAAAATCCTATAGGAAATTTTGTGATACAAAATAATATCTTGTGAAACAAAATGATACAAGAAATAATAAGAGTTAGTTATCAAGTTAATTGTGGCATTAACGTCACTAAATCTTATTTAATACTAAATAACATTCACATCTGAAATTTATTGAGATATGTTAGAAAACTCCGCTTTTACAAAATTTGAAGGGGTTCTGCAACATGTATTTTGCAATCAGACATTCAGACAGTATACCATCTTGTTGGGAAACCATAATTATTAATTCTTAAAGGATAAATTTTCTAGGAAGATGATAGGCGATGTGGACAAACTAATTAGACGCCCACAGATCCACAGGTATAACACCACTAGACATTGAAAATTCGTAAACGGCATATTTTGTAAGCGGGAAGTATTGAGTTTTGATGACTTAAATTTTAGGATTTCAGCCACAATAACCTCTATAAATGTCTATATACTTGTTCTTACTTGGTGTAAAATTGAGTACTATCTTCATATTTTCGATGGAAAAAAATGTATAGCCTTTGTAAGAACATATCACACATATTGATATGCTTTTACAAAAGGATATACTTTTACAAATTTATTGAGTCTATCTAACCATTAGGGCTATAATTTAAATTTATCTTCATTATTTTTAATTTTTAGCACTTAAATATGACAAAACTTTTATAGAACACCTGGTTCTTTTTCAGATAAAACACATAAAAAGTAAGGACTTCTTGGCAAAAATGGATGTAAAAAATCGGAGAGTATTTTTGATAAAATACTTAAGAAAATTTAAAAAAACCAAATGATGAATTACTTTTAAGAAAATTAAAACACTGTTTTTTTGTGTGTATGCTAATATTATATAAATATACTAAAACAAATTAAAATTTTTAATTATAACGATGTTATTAATAATGATCATGTTTTTACTTAAATTTACTTTTTTATTGTATTTAAGTCCAATTATAACGAATAGGTCTGCTTTCAAATACGTTTCCCTGTTAGATTCTGCTTCATTGTGAACATATTCTTCCTATATGTTTTCTATAATAATATAACAATTATATAAATTATTATGAAACTGTAAAGCATTTTTTGTAGACAACAGAAGTCTTGAAACAAATTTCTATTCATAAAATATTATATATGATTAAAATTGTTTATAGATTTAAATGAGCATGTGGATAATTTTGATTGAAATTTCAGATGATGGAAAGTCAAAAAAAGATTTTTTCTTATATTTATGAGTCAATATAGTATATTTTTTAATTTTGATTAAAGAAGGTCAAACATTATATAATTTTTCAACATTGAATCAACTTATATTTCTGGGTAACTTCTTAGCGTAAGAATATAGAAAGACAGTTAACATTTGCATTTTGAGTGAAAAAAAATTATAGATATTCATATGTACATGATACATTCAAATAAATAATAGATTATCTTAGTACACTTAGTAGCCAAAACAACATGTAAATCAATTAAATTTTTAAATTGAAATCGTAATATTTCATTATTTTAAATGAATCTGAACTTTTCGACTGAACTATTTACAAAATACAAAAGAGTATTTGAATACAGTTATAAATATTCCAGTATCATCAAAGGTATACATTACTTATAAAATTAAATATTCTACTGCCTATATTTTCCTAATTTTCACCTTAATACAAATTATTTTTTTTCCTTAAAATATATTAAACTGCATTTTAACCTATTTCTTAATTAATATTTTAATTAAAGAGATTTCTTTCAATTTTGTGCTAAAAACTACATCTTGAATTTATTTTTTAAAGTAATGAAATGTTTAAAAAGTTTACAGAGGTCAAAAATATTCCATATTATAATTCAATATAAAATGCTTTCTTGAACTACCATACAAGATGTAACAGTTCAGTAGTTTCATGCCTCTTCACGTAAAATCAGCAATGTGAAACATGCTTTACTGCAAAGTAACTCAGAGAATGACCACATTCTTTCTCATTGGATTGCTGAAGCTCTGTGGGCTGGAACATCTCCAAGTCAATCTGTGATGTCCTGAGCCTTTCCACAGGCATGTGAAGAAGAGGGTGCCAGCGGGTATGTAACCTCGTCATCAGACTGTAATCTAACATAACAAGATGATTGGAGAAGGGAGATTATTATTAAATCTAATAAGCCAGGTATCATCTCACGTGCACCCTTATGTATGTATGATCTGTTATACATAATAACTAAATTAAATATTCAGATTTATATACTTTCAGGCAAATGTTTGCATTTAAACTTCTTTGTAAGATCTAACACAGTTTTCTTTTACTTTTATTAAAAATATTAAAAGTTATAAAAAATGTTTCAAATTGTAATATAGAACAATAACTTGTATATTATGATTTAAAAGGACTACAAAAAAGAAGAAGGCAAAATGAAAAATCCAAACGTGTGAAAGTGACATTTACTTGATCAGTTGAAGAACTTACTTTAAATGTATAAACCTTAAAGCTCGCATTTCATACATTCAAAGAAAAAGTATTGAATTTTTTAGTAAAAATGGACCAACCTTAAGAAACATACCTTAGTGTAAATACATTTGGTAGGTTCTCCAAAATTTTCCATCTGACATCATAAAATAACTTTTTGAGCATAAAATATGTAAAGGAAAGCGTTTTTGTATCAAAATTCAACATTTATGATGTTGGAGCTGAATGTAGTTTATAACAGATATTCTTATAGAAATCATGAAAAGGGAAATTTTTCGATGAGTTTTATCACAAATATATCAATCATTTTTGCATTATTTTAAAAACTTTAAATGTGTGATGTATTATAATAATAGATAATTATTTATACTTTTTCAATATCATTTTTCATATATCCTCATACTATAAGATTTAATAATAGTAAAAACAATTGCTTTTATTCAATTATTTTTTATTACGTTAAGAGAAAATATATTTGAAAAATACTCAGAATAGCTTATATTTGACTATTAAATATACCAATATTAGTAGTTTCTGGATTATATATTATTTCAGAATAATATTAATTAACTTCATTAAGTTAATTTATTTTAGATCAAAATGCTTTATAACATTTTAATTGATAAAACATTTTTCCTAAATTTATAAATTGCTTGTAGACAAAAATCAAAATAACTAAGCCTCTTTTGTCTATAATAGCTTTTAAATACAATCTTTGATTGGTATATCTTAATTTCCAGAACAAATGGTGCGTAGTATTAACGTTTTAAAGTTAAATTTTCATAAAAGTGGGAGTCTATAAATACAGTGTTTTTTGAGCATACAAAATATTTTACTGTGGCTTGTAAAATTAATTAGAGACTTATTTAAACTGATGAGAATATGTTTCATTAATAAAAATGGTAAAATCGGGAAATAAATGTCCATATTAAATGTTTGTTAATCATAAAGACATACGTGAAGATTAATTAACTTGAAAAATTTAAATTACAATATTTATTAGCATTTTCTAAATATGTTTTATTCTGATTGGGATGAATAAGATTTTGAATAATTCATATGATAAACAGTTTGATTAAAATCTTTATAGCAAAAGAAATATTTTAAGTTTCTTTTCTTTCGGTCGAGCACAGTATAATATTATTTTGTTATTATGGATTTCTACATAACATAGTATGCATAAATACTATGCACAAGGAATATTTTATAAACTAACTATCTAAAATTGAGTAGTTTGAATATATTTTCAATATATTTACTTACAAAACATTTTTATACATAATACATTTTTTAAACAATAATTATTGTATAATAAAAAGTGGATTAAAATTTATTGGGCATGACGCTCACATTGATTTAACTTAGTGAAACATTTCTATAGATTTTTAATTTTTTTAAGTTATTTTCCTTAAGTATCGATCTTATGATTAAACTATTCTTCCTAAAAGATATGGTAATCTCATTCTTTCAATATTAATTATTATTGCATGAATTAAGTTCATGTGGATTATGTGTATTGTTTTATCATTAAATATATTTTTTAAGCAAGTAATGTTTAATAAATAAATTAAATTGAGTGTCTAGTATCAATCATATATTTAGCTAAATGTAACTGAAAAACGCTAATGAAATGCATTTTAACAAATACATATAGACTTTCATAGAATTCTTCGTGTCTGCTTAAATCGTGAGAAAGAATAATGTATTGTAATATTGAAGAAGATCTATACTAATCGTATCATTGAAATTCTAAGTAGGGTATTATACATACTTTTATTGCAAACAAATAAATTTATTGGATTCATTAGTTCCTTAATGTTGAAGCTGATTGCATATAACCCATGGGAATTATTGGTAAGCAATAGAATGTGAATGTGGTTAACATTAATTATTTAGTCTGAAAAGAATGAACGTATGAATAAATTTAAAAATATTTCTAATAAAATTAGACGTTATCAATCATTAGAATCTGAATATTAATAAATACTATAGATATTCTATATTTTCAGTGTCTCGTTCCATAAAGTTTCAATGTATGAAAATGAGGTTTAAATTTAAAAACTGTAACAAAACTCTTACATTTTCTCTATAAAAGTAAAAACATAACGAAAGAAACATAAAGGTAGATGGAAACTAAATCTATAATATTTGCTTCTTAGTACAATGATCATTCTATATGATATTCTTATACATTATAGGGAGAAATAATCTATAATAATAATTCAATAAAATTCTAATTTATCCGTCAAAATTAATTCAAATTATATTGTAATATGTATAAATTGGCCTCAACAGGGCTATATCACATTTTTCTTGAATCGTTTTGGGTTCAACCTTTTTAGATGAATAATTTGATTTGTGATTACCGACTTTAGATTTTTCTTGGATTGTGAAATGGAACAGTTTCGTATATTTTCACATAGTTGTACAATATTTTAAGATGATATGACTTTGAAAGTAATGAAAGTGATGACATAGAATGTAATTGACAACTGTTGACAGCTAAGAAGAATACTCATTCAAAATGAAATCACGTATCATGTGATATTCACGTATATACAAAAGTATTCTTTTATGAAGTCATAACCATTATGAAATGATATAACTACATGCTAATAAACTAATATTAAGTTCGAAGAAAATTAATTAATGTATAAATAATTTGTTTACTTTACAATAGAATTGGAATCACCTATTTGTTTTTCTAATTTTATAAAAAAAAGTAAAATTATCCTGTACATGTTTTATTTATTCTCCAATTTGATGTTTCGTCCATCTATATAAATATCTATTTTAATTTTGTTTTAAATATTTTTATTAGATTAATAAGTTCAGATAATATCAATCAATAATTAATTTCATAATCCCTTTATGGTAAAATTTCTTATTGTTTAATTGGATTCTTCTAAATAGATATAAAAAACATTAATAAGAAAATAAAAATTAATATTTATTAACGAAACATTTATATTAATGAAGCATAAAAAAAGAATTAAATGGTGAAAACTATCATAATAAAAATATCTTTAATTCATAACATTTAATTTAAAAAATGTTATGTTAGAGCCTTTGATGTTCTTTTTAATATTGTACAGAATACTTAATATTGTACAGAATACTTGTATAGAACAGAATACTTAAAAAAATATTTTTATTGAATAGAAATTGACGTGTGGAAAAATTAAAAATTTATATATTCTAAACAATAGCTAAGATGTTATGGGTAATACAATAAAAATATAATTTTTTAATTAAATTCGCTGCTGTATTTTTTAAATATGTATCAAATTATGATGATGGTTTAAAAATGTATATAGTAAAAAAATTTTCAAGTATGGAAAATATGATATTATTATTTTAATTAGAAGTATGCATTGCTTATTCTACTTTTTTAACCAAAAATAGTCCTTAAATAAAGTTGTTCTTTGAAATGTAATTTATTAATACAAATATTTTATTCTTAAATTTTGAAATTTTGTATCAAATTTAGATGTTATAATAAAGAATGGAAGTCATATTTTATCAAAATATAAGTTTACTTTTCCAAATAATGCAAGCTTAAACCAAAAATTATTCAAGGAAACAGAATATTGTCAAGATTTATTTTTGTTAAAAAATATATATTATTTCAGTTTCCTTTTTAGCAAAGATTTCTGGGAAACTTCTATAGTACCTACGAAATTTGATTCATCATCTAAGTTTAACATTCCAAGAAATTTATTTTAGGTACTTTTAACTGAGCTTTTATATTCATAGTGAATTAAAAAAAAGAATGTTTTAAAATTTATTTCTCTGAATTTTTGCAATCAAATAAATTTAGGAAATCTTGAAATATTTAGGTTTATGATATTAGTTTCTCATGACATATTTAGTTCAAGTTTCTGCTATTAATAGCCCGATTCATCAAATTTTGTTTCTTAAACTCATCCATTCCCAAAACTCTATTCCATGTATTCTATACAAGCTTTTGTTCAATAAGTCCTTGTGATTATAATTAAAATATGATGTAAACTTTTTTATGAAATTTATTTTAAAGAACAAAGAATATTTCTATCAACAGATCTCATATATTTTATTAGAATTAACTTTAAGTCCTGAATTCTCATAAAGTTTCGCCTATCTATTTGTGCATATATAAGTGATTCGAAAATTCAAAGTAAGTGAAAAAATTCCTTATCCTGCTGTATTCAATATCCTCTAATTCTATTCTTGAAAAAATTTAAATAACCTCTTTTCATCTATATTTCATATTATATATGTAGAACATATATTAAAAAATCTATATTTTTTGTAAATGGCCACAAACTTTTTAATTTCTATAGAAGATGTTTAAGTTTACATTATAAAATGCGTTATATTTAAATTTTTGTTATAAATTGAATTGCTGTACATTTTATTATTTTTTTTGCATAAAATTTACTTAAATTTCCAATTTTTATAGTCCTTAAGGATTTTCTCTTGAGATTGTGTTTTTAATACTTAAATGAGTGAAACAAATTATATTAGACAGAAACTGATTTTTGCATTTTATATTGAAACTCAAAATTGAATCGATCAAATTAAGTACAGTTCAAATTTAAACATTTTTTAAATATTGCTGACCTAAACATTTTCCAGCAAATTTTGTCTTACATTGATTAGTTAAATATTTATTAAAAGAATAACTATAAATTAGACATATTCGTAAAGTTATTAAATTCTAAAAACAAATTACATAACATTATAATAGAAAATGTTGGTTTATTTCTTACATAACATGATTTTCTTCTCTATTTATGCATTAATTTACTAAAATTTTACAAATAACTCCTTAACTATACTGATGTTAATTAACAGATTAGTGTAATCTATTATAGATACAGATATTCATAAAATTAAGTGCATTTTTCTCGAAGTTATTTTTCATTTATTTCGACGAAGTGTATGAAAGTTTATATAAAAATTTAATTTATTAGTAGATGAATAGCTTGAACGTCACAGTTTGCTTAGAACTTTGTGCGTAAAATACAATTAAATATTTATTTTATGCGTGTATTGTTCTCTGTTTCGGGTACAAAATTGATTACCCGAATGCTGCGATACAAACTTTAATATCAATATTTTTTGCAGTTTATCGGGAGTTCTTTTGATAGTCAGTAGGCAATACGTGATTTCCTGATACCCATATAACTATCACAAAAACCATACTAGCTGCCTATGGTGGTATTTTTCTTTTCTTAATAAAAGGAAACGTGAATCTTTTATATGCACTTTATGACCTCACAATGGTTTTTAATGAACTTCTATTTACATACTTTAATACTTCAAGTATACTTAATCGTGGAAATACTAATCTGGTACTCTTTAAATTAGAAAATTTCTATTTGGATTTAGAAGAACCAGTTAGGGCCCTGAGAAACAAAAATTAATACCTATATATATATATATATATATATATATATATATATATATATATATATATAATATAATTGTCTTCTGTAAAAAATAGTTGGTATTTGTTCAATAATATTTAATTCATTTTCAAAGTGTAAGTTAACCTTTATTTTATTTCAAAATTACTATTTTTATAGTGGGTTTAATTTTCATGCACTACATTTATTTCTCTCATTAATATATATATTATTTTTATATTTACATTTAAATGCACTTTTCTATATTAATCTTAGATTTTATTTATTGTTAGGTTTGTAAATTGTGAAATGCTAATTATATAGTTAGGAGAAAAAAAAACTTAAAATCAAGATACATACAAAAATGAAAAATGCATGAGTTATATTTATTGACATTTAATATCCCCATTTGGGTTGTTCTTAAACTTTTGCTTTTCCAGGTCTAATTTATTTGTACAAACTATTCATTAGTATAATTAATGGAACAGGATATTTCATTAATTAAGTGATAAATGTTTAATATTTTATGTATTTTTTACACACACACAACCATGGATTTGTGTACAAGTATTCCAGTGTGTATGATCTTCTATTGTTGTATTACACGTTTATATATATAATTATTATTAAGGAATGTGTAATTTTATTTATGGAATATAAACTTCTAGCTTTTCATATTATTAAATAGAGACGTCACAATATAAATCATTCATTTGAACAGCATAAATTTAATCTTAAGATTTAATTTTATTTTTTAAAGACTAAAATTAAATTTTTTATTAATTAAATTTGACATATTTAACTAATGTAATTGTTTTAATATTTATTGTTTATTTATATCTCAAAATAAAAATTGTTTGCCTATGTATTACGTTAATTTTATAAAACCATTTAATAATACATTAAATTTCTGATTTTGAATAAGTGATAGTATATGTGCTTCATTAAGTTATGAAATTATTGAAGTCATCGTATTACAAATTTATATAAAATTTATATAAAAACATCCAATTATAATCAATACCAATTCTTACTGGTATTCACTTTCTTTTTCTTACTCCATACAAATTGTTTAATTACTACTGTTAATTTGTACTATTGTTAATTTGTTGAAATTGGTTATTTAGTAAACAGATATTTTTTGAGTCATTTATTAAAAAATATTTTAAAAATTGTATACAAATATTGTAATTCAATACATAATTGTCAAAGACAAAAAAAAGATTCTTTCTTCGTTTTGGCAACAGATTTTATCATTATAATATAATTGTTTATTAAAATGATTATAATACTTATCAAAAAATGTTTTTAATTGAAGTGACAAAAAATACGTTTTTGACTCTCATATGCGCAAACCTAAGAGTAAAATTCCATGGCTCTTGATTTACAAACTTAAATATCTAAATATGTAAGATCTTTAATGTAGAAAAAGCATGTTTAATTAATTATCATCAAATATGTTCTGAATATTAACCAGATATATTAGAATAAAATTCATTTCCTTTATAGCTTATGCAGTACTGTACGAGGTCTTCTCTCATTTTTTATGTATATATATATAGCTTATGCTCAACTTTCTTTAATGTTATTTATTTCACAGATTGTGAAACATCATTAAATGATTTATATTTTAAAACAGAATTTGGTTTCAAAATTAATTATACTGGCATTTGTAAACAAAATTTCTCACTACATAGTAAAATGTCAAAATAAATGACTTCCTTTTGCTATTTTTCCCGAAATCATGAAACCTGCATTCACATATTATTAGTTTCTATCGTATGTGAAGCACATCATATATTTCATACTTAATTTATTTTTTCATTTAAGCACTAAACATTTGTGTTTAATATAGTTACATTGAACCGGATCAATAAAATATAATTATTTTAAGAAAATAATAAATTTGTGTTAATTTTATGGGATTTAAAATATTAAAAATGTTAAAAATATCTATATTGAAAAGCATTATTATTTACAAAGTAGTTGTTCTCGTTTTCAAAATGTTTATAATAGTGGTTAAAATAGATATGGTTTTCAAGTATTTTAATGTTATCAATTGAAAAATTTCATTATTTTTCAACGAATAAATATTGTGTTATTTTTATTGTAAATCTAACAAGTCAGCAAAAAACATTTCTCTTTTAATTTCAT
>JAPDSC010114588.1:48531-64192 GCA_026290005.1 Latrodectus geometricus
TTACGTGCCTTACGAATGAATTTCCACATGTACCTCATTCGAGGCACAGAGAATATCAAGCTGGCAGTCAATTTCAGTCTGTATATCTGTATGCATTTTAGAATTCATAGAAATTATTATGTATGAAGTCCTAGCCTTTAGATCATAAACAATCGACATTTTTCTTCATTAAATGATGTCGTTTCTGAAACCTTAAACTAAAAATTTTGGTTTCTTATGTCAGAATATTTGGGTGGAAAAGACCAATTGGTTACACCTTATCAAATAAATATGTCCGAAAAATAGTTAATTACGCAAAGAGCTTCGGACGATGGTATCTCAATTGATTTTATCCTTCTTCTCAATGGCGGATGATGTAAATCATCACAGATGAAACATAGAAAGAGCATTTTAAAAGTAAACATATTATTGCTTCCTAAGCCTTGCGGAATACAAAAACAGTAAGCATACAAATGATAACTCTTAAATGTGTTAATGATTGCATGTGATACAAGAAATGATATTCAAATGGGAACAAAATATTTTTCCCCAACGTTCACTATAAATGGAGATATATCATTGATTTTCTGTGTAAATTCAATAAGTTTGATTATATTTTTATTATTTTATGAATTATTATAGATCAAAATGTATCCACCAACTTTTTGTCACTCCATGTAAAACTTATAGTAAATTAAAGTTTAATAAAATGCTCTGTAATGAAAGCAAAGAAAACAACGATTTTTAATCTAATCTAATATTAACGCATTTTAAAAGTGAGTGTATTAAAATTGGAGTAAATGAAACAAATAAGGTATTGTGTAAATGAAACTAAAACTAATAACTTTTTTTGTTAATGATTAATTTGAGAAAAAAAAATGTGCAAATTTTCGAAAATCTACTTATCTTAATATTTTAGTTGCATTAACAACAGCCAATATATCATTTACGTCATCAGAGGGAATTGGAAAATATTACAAGAATTTAATAATTTAAAGAAATTATTTTATTTTTGTTAACTATCTTTTAATGAATAATAATAATAAAAAAAGCATGCGAATGATTATCGACTCAGATATTTTTCATACATGATTTGAAATGGAAAATATATGCGTGAAAAAAATTGTATTCTTATTTTCTATAACCAGTTTACGTCTAATTTTTCCTTTTAAGCTAGTTTCCAAGGAGGCAGATCCATTGTTCTTTTAGACAAGCTTAAAATGTATCGTTCTTAAATCTTTTCTTGTCAGACTGATTTATTTTTTCCTAAACCAATTCTAAGAAATACAATTAAATAAATTTCAATCTCATTGAATTTTAAAAAATATCTATTACTTTCTGCTATGATTAGAAAACTCTAAATAACCAAAAAATAGATATTTTATAATTTCAAAAATGCAAAAATTCAATTTTCATATACATTAATTATAAGTAACATGGCCTGATTTTTTTAAAATTTACTTTACTAACTCTATCTAGAAATGATGTTCACATATGGAAATTAATTTATTAGAAAAAATTTAGTTACATATAACATTTCAATTTATACATGCCAAAAATTATGATGCTTTTACCTCCGGGAATTCTTAAATGATCATATATCTCTTTAAGCAAATTACTTAGATCTATTTCAAAATAAAGCAAGAGTTTTAATTTTATTATTTTCTCCTATTAATTATTTTTAATAGAATTGGGAAATTAAATTCAAATAAAAGATAAAAAATATATAAAAAATAAATTAAATTATAAAGTCTTAAAACCTATACGAATCATTTTCTATGTTACGATAATTTCTACATTCACTAAAGCATTTCATTTGATTATTTTCGGAAATAATTATATTCATGTTTTATTTATCTTAATTTTGCATAATTCATTCAAATATTTATAATTTACTTCACATAATTCTTCCAAACTGAAACATTACATCTATCAAGTTGAAAATTAAAATAAGTATAATAACTGAAATATGTATAAAAATTGTTAATACATATACATTGAAACAGATAAAAATAATTATGAAAAAGATACAAAAATTATAATTTAGGTTTTTCAGTATTTGAGGATTTTTTTTAAAATATCAAAATTATTTAAAACATTAGTTAAAATTAAAAATTAATTAATATTCTTGGATTTGTTCATCTTATTAAAAGCAATAGATTTCTAAAACACGTAAAAATTTATAATATTGAAAAAAACATTTTTACTTGTATTTGTCGTAATTATTTTGCAGATATGTTTGAGTCTTTAATTTTCCTTGATTTATTTCCATAATTTGCTTAAGTAAACTTCACAGAGACAAGAGAAATTATAAATTCAAATTAAGGGTATTTTTAGAATCTGGACTGTTATTTCGGTATTGCTGCGACATCGAATTCCTTTCATATGTTTTATAAAATCAAATTTTAATTATTGAAAATTTTATACTCACAAAATACAGTGTAGCTTATATTTATCCCAAATGAATGCCAAAATTATCTAATAAAAGTCTTAATATTAATCAGTTTACTTTAAAGCTATATATTTCAACACTGCATTCGAGTAAGATATAAAAATGAAATGATTATGTATTTGATGGAATTATGGTTCAGAAAAATGGAATGTTTTACTTAAACTTATAGTTTTTCTATGTTTAAACAAAAATATATATTATGTTACCATAAAACTCACTCTTTAATTTATAAAATATACACTTATTAATTTATTTAAGAAATTATTATTTCTATAATTAAAAATCAGAGGTTCCTAATAAATAAAATTATTTTTGTAGCAAAGTTTAGCAATTTAATTATTTTGAGGTAAAGGTTTCGTGATTTTCAATTTCAAGTGTCACTCACAAAAAAAGTCTCTAAGATTCGTAGGAAAAAAAATGGTATTTTATGTCTTATTTTTCAATAAGATCATTTATTCAATTAAGGGAGAACATGCAATATATATTTTTTGCTTCATAAGCTAAAATTTTTATCAGATAATTTCGTAGAGCTTATATAATATAGTATAAATCATTAAAGAAAAATTATATGTAAAACATGAACTATCATAAAGTGTACAAATATAATTAAAATTATAAAATTCAAGAAATAGATATTTAAATCACTCATTTATTTATTTAAGAAATACCTTAAAATAATTTCAGTTTTTAATTTATATTTAATGTGAAATAAAACTTTTTACTATGCGTATATTTGATAATCATTATCCAGCAATAAATTACTGATAATCATAATAAATGTTCCGGTATAAACATTTTGATTGGAAGAATCCATTTATTGATAAGAAAAGAATGTCTCATTGTTGGACATCAATCCTCTGTAATACGTCGAAACTAATTCCTAACTACATAAACTGATTCCTAAATACACAAAACATCCATATTTTATGTATTCTTATGGAACACTTATGGAATACATTAAATAAGCAGAAATTTTTATGGAATATTTTAAATAAATCAAATAGTTTAAAAAATATTACCTTAGCTAAAAAGTTTGCAAAAGTAAAAAGACAACTAAAATAATATGTAAGCAAAGAAGCAATTAAATGTTCATAAAATTTTAAACGGATATATTATTCTAATCTGCTGCTAAATATCTGATATATTTAAATAAATTTATTGAGGGTAAAATATACATTGAAGTAACATTATAAATACGATTTACATGTTAATTTTTCAAACAAACGTTTACAATTGTATATATAATGATTTAACATTTGTATCAAGACTTGGATGTATAGCTATATTGTTTGTTTAGTATTGATAACCAATTTTCTCACTTTATTTTTATAATTGCTAGCATAAAATTAAATTTAATCTAATTCATAAATTTTTCCTACTAGCTAATAGTTTATTGAGATAGTTTTATCTAAACGCTTACCTCTTGAGTATGGAAATATATTATTACTTTAAATTAGTTAATGCTAAATGGAACTTGGAAATAGAACTTGATCGAAAATGAAATATGTTATTTTTAATTAATTATCTCAAGTTTTCAGATTCTATTCCTTTACATATTAACTGAAACCACATAGTTAATATGCACCTAAAACACAATACTTTTCTTTGGCTATAAAAAATTTTCAATATTAAGGAAATGTGAGTTCGTTAAATTAGAATAGTTACACAAATTTCTTATTTCAATTTGTAACAAATTTATGGTCTCTTAAAAGGAATAGAATTCAGAACATATAAAAATGCCCTTGAGATTCTATTACAATGGTTAATTTTCTAGAGACAAAAGCATATTCATTACTCCTAGTGAATAAGGAAATTCTATTGTATAGTAATTCAGAAAGAAATTTATCTACACAAATTAAGATATATTTATTATTAAAACAGAAAAACACATTATAAAATAAATTGTTTTCGATTAAATTGAAATAATGTATTGTAGTAATCAAATTTTCATTAAATTTGTTTTCAATAAAATAATATATATTAATCAAAATATGATAATTAATACAAATCAAATACACACGAGAAGATCAAAAAATTATTTTTAAATGTGTTTTCTAATTTCAAATAATGTTTCTTACTTTACCATTATTGAGATCATTGTTGAATCTAGTAACGATTGCATATCCCATTCAAGAATGCAATTCGTGCTTAACCGTACATTGAATATATAGTCAATAAACAGTATTTTAGCCCGTCCTTCTTCTAGTCATTAAATATTTGCCTTAAAATAGAAGAAAACCTATTGAGGCTTATTTACAACTGCTGTTATCTGAAACGAACTTCTCAAGTTACATTCCAAGACATCGTTAAATATTGGAAGATAGTTACTGCCAACTCTTTTCTGCATTAATGTATTTGGAGAGGACCAAGTCTCTTCCGTTTCCCTGCTTTGTGACACGTGATTGCGAGTTATTATTTATGAAGAATCTTCCCAGAAAGCAAACACTCAAAGAATGTTCTGATTTTCAACAGCCTTCGGCATTCCGCACATACACTACGCAATGTCGAGTTAGAAAAGTCATTTGAGTTTAGTTGAATAGGCCAAGACTAGGATAGGCCAAGGTATTTTAAACTAAATGTTTAGAAACATTCTAATAATTTACAAACATTTCCAGTTCTTAATTTTTACTACTAAGCAATTTTTTCTTCTGCTTCAAGCTATCAAAATTTATGTTTGTGTATATATCTTGTGTTATTTGGTCTAAAGGAGAAAACGTACTTTATATAATTTTCGACCATATGTAATGTGTATTCAATCTAATTGAGTTTCTTATTTAGTGAAATAAACAGTGGTTTCTTTGAAACGATATGTGTATAAAAAATGCAGTTTTCAAAAACTTTCAATTTTTTTTCCTTAAATTTACGAAAAAAATATTCATGTCTTCAAAGGGTATATTAAACCAAGAAAAATAAGGGTTTTGATGAGGGATAACATATATTTTGTAGATAAGTAGATAAATCATACTGAATGCTAAACTCCAAATCAAAGAGACTTATTAATCATAATTAATTTTTTTTTAGTTTAAAAAGATTGGCTATTGAACCCATTTATATAAATGAATATTGAAATCATTGGCATTTTAACTAATATTATTTTATATCATCATTAGGAAATTAGAAATAATTGTTTAAAAAATTTATATGTACCAGTATACACTGAAATGTTTTTGTGTGCAAAATTGTTTTCAAGAACAAACTTTAAACATTCCTTAAGTTTGGCAGTGGTGGATTGGTCGGTTAGTGCATTTGTTATCATTATCAAAAGATAGTGAATTCGAATATCCAAAGATCCTAACCAAAGATCCGTCACATTAACCAATGATAACCACATTAAATATATCGTAGTTGCAATGTTCTCCATGCAAAGTGATATTTTTATGTTTGGCAAGCCAAGTATAAATATTTTCTGTTTGTTTATACTAATTTAAACTGACATGGTGAACTAAGGAATTGAACAAGTATTTTTGATTTAAAATTCTTGAATTACAGAATGACTTTAAAGTTATTTATAACTAGTTATACTTGAAAGATATAAAAAAAGTATTATTATAAAATTTTATTTATTTTGGATGCATTTTGGTATATATAAGTAGAATTGGGTATAAATGAATAAGAAGTGAAATGTTGTATTTTATAATCTCCTTCATATTCTGTGTTCTTGTATATAACATGTAAATCTTGACAAGGCATTTAAATATTATATCAGCAGTTCCATAAATTGTTTCTCCAAGATGTGTTCATAGTGAAATATATTTTCAAATAAAAGATTATCTTTGATAATTAGACTTCTTTATCATCATCAAGTACATTTACCATTTTAAAACAACAGAGTGGCACAAAGACATTATTATAAATAAAGAGTTATGTAAATTTGAAAAATAGTTTCGTTGTAATTATATTGTCTATTTGTGACATGTATATTTTGTATTAAGTAATGGAAGTTAATAATCTCATAAAATTTTACTTATTGTTGCAACAATTTTTGCAATATGAAAATAATATTTCAAATTGATCCTTTTTTTTATTAAAGATGCAATTTTAATTAATTTTACCTATCCAATAAAATTCGTGAGCAATGATTTGTTTACTTTTATGGTAGTTAAACAAGTTGCATCCCTACAAATTTGTAAATAGTAAATTTACAAAAATTATTATCACTCACACTACTCATACATCTTAAGTTTTGTAAATACATTAATTAATTAGTTTAGAAAAACTTGAACTTAAAAATTAACTTGTTAATACACATTAATTAACAAGTTAATTTTCCAACAAGTCATTATTGTTTTATGTTATTTAATATTCACAATAATTCCTTCATGAATTTCAATATTTTATTAATTTCATAAATTGTAATTTTACACACCTAATATGTTCCAGAAAATTAAACTAAATCAAATTTTCCTTCACATATTTACTAAAATTATAACTTGAAGTTTCATAAAATAGTATATTAAAAATTAATAATTATTCAATGCTGAAGAATAATATTTCCTGTAAAAAAAAGATAATAAATAAGATGATGTTCAATATTATGGAGAATTTAAATATTAAAGAATGATGATATATTCACAGTTTTTATTCCAAATTGTTCAATTTTGTTAATTTTATCAGCTAACAAATATCAATGAGTATTATTTACGGTATTTTCTTTTAAAGTTATTTGCTCACATATCAGTCTACTTCCTTCTTTTACTGAATTTAACTACTTTATAATGAAATTTTGATTAATATCTCACATATATTCTTAAAATACTATTATATTTAATTTAAATGTAATAAGATATTAAAGTTTCAGATTGCTTTATTTTACAAGAAACGCATGCTTAAGAAATATGTAGTATATTTATTTATCACAAAATATTATTTACAATCCCAACTAATTAACATTTTCTATGACTTTTTAATTAGTATATTTACTTTTTAGATTCTTTAATGAACTTTGATATAGGAAACAATAAAATATTTAAAGAATATTATAACCTGTCACAGTAAGAAAACTAAATAAGAGCAAATTTCCAGTATAAATTAAGCAGCTTTATAAACTTATTTCATTAAACTCATTTTTATAAATTCATTTGAATTCTTGTCTGAAATGTTCTTTCCTAAATTATGTTTAAATGCTGATTTTTCAAACAATATTTCATTTAAATATTGAATATAAATAATGTTGCAAATATGGTGTTTTTGAAAATATCCTTACAGTACCCACAAATTGTAAGTTTATGTATTAATTATAATACGAGAATATTATTGAACTGCAAGACTATAAAATGTTTGTATAGTTCCTATATATAATATATAATCTCGTAGACTCCTCTAATGTCATCATTGCATCAATTGAAGGTGAACACTTTAAATATTTTGTTATAATTTACTTGAAACTTAATTGAATAAAACGACTGTTGAAAGTGAAAATCTAATCAAATAAATTTAGGACAATTTAATAATGTTTTAGAATGTTTACGGAATATTCATTATAGTCAGTAACTATCAATTAAAAATTAAGTTATCCTATTAAATATTTTAATATAGTGTATAGTTAAAGATTAGAAAATTTTGATAGTTATATTTATTGTTATATTAGTACTTATTTTGTATATCGAATAAAAATAATACACGACAAACATATTTTTCTATGTCACATATTAAATAAATTAATCACAAATGAATGATGTAAACATAATCAAAATCACAACATTTATTTTTTCTCTGATTTACATTTACAATCCGTTTTTTTAAGGATATTAAATATTCCCTTTAATATGAATTTTGTTATATATATTGTAGTCTCTTACTAACATATACAAAAATTATGCAAGATATAAGACGGATATAAGTATATTTTTCGTAAATATGTTCAAAAACTTTTATAGAATATACATTTTAATTTTATTCAAAAGTAAATGCAGTGATGCGTAAATGATTATTTTTTAACACATTCTTACAAAGTAAGTGGCAATAGTGATATTTAAAATATTTTTAATGAAGAAAGTTGACATTAGTTTCTCATGCCTTAACTATATTTTGAATGTTCCCCCCCCCCCTAGGGAAAAGGTTTTTTCTATGCATCAAATAAGAAACAGGACTGCAAATACATTCCTGTTCTTGAAAGTGGTCGAATTCTAGTTTACGTCAATGGCAGTTCATTTGATTGCAGGATTATTGCTAGATGCATAATAGTTATTGTTTAGACTTTACAGTATCTTCAGAAAATGGAATTTATGAACTTAGGATGCAATATTTAGGAACTTAGGTCATACAGAACGCCATCTGGAAATCAGTGATCTATTTTATATATCTGCTGTCACAGAGCTGCTAACACAAATGTTACTCATACTACATTAATGTATCATATTGTTATGTCAAAAGATCTAAGTCAAGAGTGGGATTAATTTGTAAGAAAACAAGTGTAGGTGTAATTATTTAAGAAGATTGCACAAATTGGTAACACAGTGACCATGACTTCAATAACACCTCACTCTGCATCATAGACAGAAACAATTTCAATGTTTTATTGACAATAAACCTATTATATTGATTAATATTACGTTGTATTCATATTTATCAATTTTCATTTCTGCTAACTGTTTCATGATATTCGCAACCATGTTTGGTATATTGGTGGAGAATATATATTGCGCTATCTCTGGTTCCCAATTTTTTTAAAAAAAGTAAATAACTAGACTGCTTTTTGTAGAATCTTATATTCATTCTTTAAATAACATTTTCTTTTCTCCGTTTTGTATGGAATAGCAATTATATTGTTCATTAGAGTAATCTCTGACCCATTTTTACTTTAATAAAAAATTAAATTTTTGAAAGTTTAAGACTTAATTTTTCAAAAATAATATAGAATTAAACACAGCTGTTATAGCATTCAAAAATTATTTATTCGTATAAGCATTTAATTTTTCCTCGCGAACAATATGTACCAGAAAATAAAAAGTTGACATTTCCAACCATTTCAATGAAGAATTATCTTGTTTTTATGTTCTTTCTTAACTATCCATTCCTCGTAATTCATGAGAAAATTGCTTGTTCCTTAGTAATAATCCAAAAACATTGGAAAAATAAAGATATATTATTTCAAAAGAAATTGATTCAGATGAAAGTGAATGATTCTGATTAATATGTGACATCTGATAAACTCATTACATTTTGACACTATATAAATGTGCATATTTTAGCAAATTCTAAAAGAAAAAGCATCATCGTAAAGTTTTGTTTTTCTAAATTTACGGATAATTAAATATTGTTGGTGATATAGTTTAATTTAAAAAATTCCTATCCATTTAATATGTAATAAAAAAAATCCTTATTAATTTTATCAATCATTTTTTTCTGAATGTATTCAAATAAATCCTGTTTCATATTACTTTGAAATTTTCACATGTTTTGTAAGATTTTTTTGTATTAAATATGATTTACTAGCATTATTTAATTAGTAATGTTCTTTGGAGTGTAGTATTAAACCTACTTATGATAAGAATAAGAAATTCCTTGAGCTTAATGAATTATCGTTTTTAAAGATTGTATTCAAATAAAGTAGTTTGTTCAACTAATAAACAAGTAAATTTCATTAAAACAGTTTGCAGACACTATAATTATTCAATTTAATTATTCAGGGTAAACTTAGAAATTAATTGAATTAAATTATAGAATCCTTTATTCTCAAGTGTTACATTTTTAAAATAGATATCTCTATTAGCAGTATTATCATGCATATAATTTATGAAATTTTATAGTGAATAAACTTAATAATAGATAACATGATATTCTTTATTGTAAAATACACAGAAAATACTTATACTAAATAGATATACTTATTTTTTCTGTGTTGATTAACATTGTTATGTCCTGAACAGTTATACCAATGATTTATTCCCATTATATTTCATATTTAAAATTATTTGTGCACAATATCAATAATTGTAAAAGAAATATCAATACAATTATAACTCATCAAACAGGAATATCGAAAGTAATTAACTATAGTAATTATAAGCGAATTGGCGAGTGGTGAATTTTAAAAATACTAGATATATCATTAACTGGTATAATATAACATTAACTGAAACAATATGTTTACAGTTCACTATTGAAAACAATTAGCTAAAAATTTAATTGTTCCTTAAGATAATTTGGCTCTGTTTCTTTTTAAGTCTGCGTATGTGAAATTATCGAAAAACTGAAAACTTTAATCATTACACAAACATTAATTCCATTATAATAAAACATTGCAGAATTTTATGTCATATATACTTTGCTTAAAAATGTATATTCAAAATAAAATTATTATATTTTCCCATATGACTGGAATTCAGTTAGTATTAATATAAAATATTGTGAGTTAAAATTGAAATAATATTTTTTATACAAAATGTTTTTACAAAATTGACACCATGAATAAATTCAAAAATTTAACATTTCTGAGTACATTTGAAATCATAAATAATTTTAAAACGAAAATTTACATACAATAATGAATGAAATGATTTGGGTTCAAGTTACTATAATTTTAGGAAACATAGAAATACACATATACATATATTGATTCTAACAAAGAATTATTATTATATTGATAACAATGATCAAAGATTATTTAATTTGAGCAATCAGCCAGTAATTATAATTATTTTATTTCCTTTATAATTCCGGAAAATATAGATAACATTATATTTTTAAAGACAATTACATAAAACAAATAGGAATTTATATATAGAATTACATCTATCATTTTAGCTTAGGTTTTTTACTGGAATAAATGTATATAGTTATTTCATTTTAATTGAAACGTGTTATTATTTTTTTGTAATATCAGTTCTTAGAAATTTAAGCAAGAAACGAAAATAAAATTAATTGTTAGTAGAATTATTATAAAATGATATTTGTATTTAAATTCGCAGTTGCAATTTTGTAATTTTTTTCTTACTTTTACTAAGCAAAATCAATATTTTTCTTTAGTTTTTAAAAATTTATTTATAAATAGGTTTAGTTAAGTTAGACGATACACACATTCTTTTAAATTTCTGATGAAATTTACAACTAAAGTAAATAAACAATAATAATAAAGTTTTAAAAAATAAATAACGTACTGAACGACACACGTTTCAGAAACTTCGAATGTTTTCAAAAACAATTAAAGAATTAAACTTTTTTATCAAATATATTTTAGATGGTTTATTATGTTACACAATAGTTTGATTCACATATTTTTACACTGTAAACAAATCACTTAAATTAAACTTCTTGACAGCTAGAAAATATAGATTAATTCCTCTTATACTTATAATGAAGATAAAATTTTCTAAATCCTCCATTTCATTAAAGATTTTTGGGAAAGTTTTAAAGCCTTAACTTTATAAACTGGTTAACTTACTTAAGAATATTAATAAAATCCAAATACTGCTTGTAATAAATATTCATGCTAAATTAAGCAAATGATTTCATACGAAAAATAATACACGCTTTAAGGAAGTGGTGCTTGAATTGCAACTAAGTTTATGAAACAAATTGTAGTTTTTCTAAGTTAATTAATAGAGTAACATTTTGTAATTTGTTTGTGGGATAGATAACTATAAAAAGCCAGAAATCTGTGATTTTTCGTACTTAAATTATTAGTTTATTCACATATTTTTAAGTGCTTAAGATAATAATTTCAATTCCTAACTTAATAGTTTGACTTGAAACTAATATTTATTTATTACTCATAATTTCTTTACAAGTGTTTTGGTAATAGATTAGTATTTAAAAAAATTCAAATCAAATATTTTTAATGCTATTTATTCTGATTTCATACAAATTAAAAATGTAAAAGGTAAAATTTAGATGACTTAACAATGGAAGTTTCAAAAGCTCTTGAATTATAGTAAGCAAAGTAGCTAACTATATATACAAAACTAGAACTTTTAAGAAGCCTAAAATTTTGACTAGATTTTTAAGAAGATTAGAATTATAATTTACACTACTGGCCATTAAAATTGCTACGCCAGGAAGAAATGCAGATAACAAAATGATATTTATTGGATAAATATATTATACTAAAAATAACAAGTGATTAAATTTTCAAAAAAATTGGCTGGATAGATTCTGAGAAATCAGTATTCAGAACAACCATCTCTGGCAGTAAAAACAGCAGTTATACGCCAGGGCATTGAGTAAATAAGAGATTGGATTGCATGTACAGGTACAGATTCCCATGCAGCTTCAACACGTTGCCACAGTTCATCAACCATAGTGACAGGCGTTTGGTGACGAGCCAGTCACTCGGCAACCATTGACCAGACGTTTTCTATTGGTGAAAGATCTGGAAAACATTGTTGGCCAGGGCAATAGCCGAACATGTTCCGTATCAAGGAAGTTCCGTACAATACCGGCAACATGCGGTCGGGCATTATCCTGCTAAAACGTAGGGTTTCGCAGGGCTCGAATAAAGGGTGGAGCCACGGGTCGTAACACACCAGAAATGTAACGTGCACTGTTCAAAAAACCGTCAATGCGAACAAGAGGTGACCGAGACGTGTATCCAATGGCATCCCATACCATCTCGCCAGGTGATGGGCCATTATGACGATGACGAATGCACGCTGCCAGTGTGCGTTTACCACGATGCCGCCAAACACGGATGTGACCATCATGATGCTGTACACAGAACCTAGATTCATCTGAAAAGATGACGTCTCGCCATTCGTGCACTCAGGTTCGTCGTTGATCACACCATTGAAGGCGCCCTTATCTATGACGCAGCGTCAAGGGAAGCCGCAGCCATGGTCTCCGAGCTGAGAGTCCATGCTGCTGCAAACGTCGTTGAACTGTTCGCGCAGGCACTTGTTGTCTTCCAAACGACCCCATTTCTTGACTCACGGCTCGCGACGTGGTTGCACAATCCATTACGGCCATGCGGATAATATGCTTGTGTTCTCGGCTGCTAGTGATAGGTGGCCGTTGAGATCCCGCATGGCGTTCCGTATTACCGTCCTGTACCCATCGATTCCATATTCTGCTAACAATCATTGGATCTCGACCGACGCGAGCAGCAATACTGTGATAAGATAAACCGCAATCCCGGTACGCTACAGTTCGACCTTTATCAAAGTCAGTAACGTGCTGGTACCCAATTCTCCTTCTTACACGAGGCATCTCAACAACTTTTCACCAGGCAACAACGTTCAAATGCAATTTGTGTATGAGGAACCAGTTGAATAATTTCCTCATTTAAACACTATGTAGGTTTTGCTACTTGTGCCTGCTTTGTCTGAATGCGCTGAAAACCTAATCATTTCATATCACAGCACTTTCTTCCTTTCGTATAAATTTCACGTCTGTAGCATGTCGCCTTCTTGATGTAGCAATTTTAATGGCCAGTAGTGTATATTCTAAGTTCATCTCAATATTTTCCTAATACTATGGCGTTACACAAATATTCTGAATACTTTCAAAAATCAAAATGCAATAAATCTTGATTGTATCATTCCTTTGTCTTTAAAATTATTGGATCAATTTTCCCAATAGATCATTATTTGTTGTAATTTTGAGAAATTTAATACTTAATGGATCTGATATTTCTCAAGTTTGGATTTGGAGTTGTATATGAGTTTAATTTTATGGAATTTCAAGTTTTTACTTAAAATGCTTTTGATCTTAGTGTTTTATTATTTGCTTTTGTTTTTTTTTCGGTCTTTGCAATCATAACTTTATTGAAAGGTACACAAACCAAACTATTTTTGTAAATTATTTTAACTATTATAAATGAAGCGTTGAAAATAATTCATGCTTTTCCATTTGAAACAATTTCTCCATCTAAAACCATTGTCTGTTGTATAAAACTTGAGAATATCTTCAGTTTTCCTTTTTTATTATGTTCCTTATATTTATGAAACTCAGAAACAGAAACGTTAACTATCAAACAATTTTATAAGTGAGTTAATTTTTAGGATTTATTAATATCATGTCCATAGAATTTTGCGTATACTAAATTCTAGTTATAAAATATAACTGAGGAAGCCAGGAATGATATCCAGTGGCACAAACAGATGTATGTCTAAAAGCGCTTTAGAAATTTTCAACACAGAAATTTGATTAGAAATTATGATTTGATGCATGCAGATAATCTTAATGATAGGGAAAAACACCTTATAAATTACCACTGCTGAAACTACTGCTAAAGTAATTGATTAAATAGGAGTGATTATAGTTTGCAAATAACTTCGAAGTATAATGAAAACTAAAAATATTCACACAATCGTATTTTACAGAAAAATGTCACTCTTTCTAGAACAGTGAAAATAGGACGTTGGTGCTTCACAATAAACAACAATATATTATTCTGTTTTCCAAAAAAACGTTATCTCTCTTATATTATTTCATAGCTATCCCGATCAAATTGGAGACTTTCTATTCTGAAGAAATTATCATGTCTTAAAGATATCTAAACTTTTTTTAAAAAAATTCATTTACAAATATGACTCTATTTACGAAGGAAAAAGTATCATATAAACCTCAAAAAGTAAATTGTTTGAACTAGTAAAACAGACAACGTAATTAGAATGTTAAAATATATTTTAATATTTAATGTTTCCAAATATAAAATTAAAATATTTGTTTTAAATATGCCTTTCTTAGTGTTCATGAACTAATTCTGCATGGATTTATGATATAATATATAATCAAAAACAAAAAAATACCAACATTCAAATTAAGTATCAATCTAAATAACTGTTGAAATGAAAAGCTAAGTAATTCTAATATGAGTTTGGTAAACATAGGAAGTTTGCATTAATCATCTGATTTATTGTAAGCACCGAGCAAAAAAATAATAGGTTACACTGGCTGCAATAGCAAAATAAAAAATGGTCTAAGTTATTGTCCTCAAAATATTAATAAATTATAGTCAATTTCTATAAGAGTTCCCGTAACATAAACCCCAGTTTCATAGAATAAAATACATTTTTTAAAACTATTTAATAACTAATGCATTGATGTTAACTATTATATTTTATTTTACTCAAATGAAGATAAATAAAAAAACATATGTCATAAATAAATCATTGTCATCTATTACTCATGTATTTAAAAAAAATATTTTTAAATAATATTTTAAACATAAATAGAAATGGATAAATAAAATAACATTTTAATACTATTTTTAAACATTGAGATCATTTAATTATTCATACAACAAAACGGCCCCTTACAATTCATATAATTAAATTAATATATATATATATA
>JAPDSC010114591.1:0-23317 GCA_026290005.1 Latrodectus geometricus
ACGTGTTCTTTCCTTAAAGAACAACAACCATATGAATCAGTTGTGCCTTGTCCTTTTTCATTACCTACTCGCAATGCAAGAAGGTCAATAAAATACGTCGCAATCGAAGTTTGCTGGTAGACAGGACAATCTGATTTCATACCTTTTATGTAATCCTTTCGAATATCTTTAATATGTTTGTGTAATGCTCTGGCCAATTCGAACTTCTCACGGTCATTTTTTGTCCTTAGTTCTGAATTCGGGTTGAGAAGTACATATTTGTACGTGTGAGATATATAGTCAAACCAACAAGCCAACCAAGTAACTGTGTTATTATGAACCACTTCTTTCCACTTTCCTCCAATAGATGGTTTCGGTATCGGCGCTTTTCGTCCTAAATTAATACAAACATCACCCGGAGTTATCCTTCGCTTCAGCTTCCCCATCTTAGGATGTTTTCCTCTTCCTCGGAATATTCCAGGAATCTCAACTTTAAAATTACCTATTTGTTCCTTATTCCCGTCAACGAAACACCATTTGTATTTTTCTTCTAATTTCTCACGTTTCAGTTTTTGTTTTTTTCTAACATGCAAAGGTAGTTCTTTCTTAGCCTCAGATTGTTTGTCAAAATAATCGCGTATTTCTGTGAAATCACATTTATTGATGTCCACAATCAATTTCTTTTCTTTTGGTGTCATCTTTCTTCGCCAATCTCGGAGGAAATTTTCATTGAATACTTTCATTTTTACACGTTTATCATTTAGCATCTTGGCGTAAAACGTAGCAACTTCTTCAGCTTTCGTATTCAGCTTGACACGTTTGTGATTATATTTAAAAGAAACTTTTTTTGGTAAAGGTGTATATTTAGGTGGAAACATGGGACCATTGTGTTTAAGATTCCGCCACTTTGCTCTTTTCTGATGTTTCTTTTTTACTTTGTGCATGCATACTTTGCAAAGTTTTTCCGGACATTTAAATCGAATTTTTTTCATGATTATTATAGGTTTATTTAAAACATGAAAAAGGATTTGTAAATAAATATAGTATTGATAATTTCATCAATTTTAATTAAAAACATTCCGCCATTTATGATCGAAATTTATTGAGATTTACTTTTATTTTGTGCCATACATACACCAACATCCAAAAATGCGATCTCCTTTATAAAAAAAAAATGTCTGTTACTCCACGTTCAAACAGATTAAAATAAAATTGTTTTACCCGAAATTAGATTAAAAAAAGCTGAAGCTTAGATTAAGCTGTCAGGGAAATTATTTTAAAATAAGAATAGTGTCATGAATTTATCATAATACAACCCAAAACTTAAGTTTGTTCAATTCGTGAATATCAGAATTAGTTTTTATTCATTCTTAGTGAAGAAGAAGATCCCACTCAATAACAAAATCTGAAATTATTTTAGTTTTTATTTTGAAATTCTAGTTTTATTACATGAGAAACAAATATTTTGGGACATTTTTTTCATTAAGGAGTGGAAGCGGTAATCTATAGCAACTAAAGTTATTCCAACTCTTGATTATACATTCGGCAGTAAGAACTTAAAAATTAGATAAAGTTATATAAAGTATAAAAATAAATTAACAACTCTTTCAAAGTAAAAACAAACGTTAATTATATGATTCAACAGAAACAGTGAAAAATTTAATAATATTTGAAATTTTAATAAATAAAATTGCGAACTACATAGGATATTTGAAAACATTTTTATTCATACTCTATCGTTTTAAGATTAAGTTACAGCATTTAAAACATAACACGGATTGTCAAAAACTCATTCACTCCATATAAGTAATTTTAATAAACAATGTGGACAACTATTAAAGCAATTTTGAGCAAACAGTATTGAAAGTTGTTTTAATGACATAAATAATTACATTAGCAATTTCTAATCATGCTGAAAGAGTGAAATTTATAATTTTTGTTCTAACTCAAGTGTCCTAATATTTTAAAAGTTTGACAAATAATGCTTAAAAAATTAACATAAAATGCTTATATGAAATAATTGAAGAAATCCATATGCATTAATTTTACGAAAATGATAATATTGTATATGAAAAATAATAATAATAATGTAATACGAAAATATTCGTTTATAGAATTATTAATTATAAATATTAAAAAATTCATTATTGGCATTCATATAAGCACCATTTCTTAAAGATAAGAATTTCATTTATTTTCTATTTAACTTAAGTTGTGTACGAATTTCTGTACAGAGTTAGTGCTTTTGCTTGCATGGATTATGGAAAGGATAATTTTTCCTGCAAACAAACCACGGTTACAGAACAGAAAATTGGAAACTCATTCACTGTTTGTTTTTAGCATGATTATTTTTTCTCCGTTTATTTTTACATTCAAATCAGGTGATACTAAAAATAATGAGAAAGAATCTGGTAGTTTTCAATTTCAAAGTATGTTTAAGATAAGTTAATGATTGCTATCTTTGAAGCCATATTAACACTTTATTGCGTCAATTGTTAATTTGACAGCTAGGGCTTTTAACAAATCCTCGATTAACACTGATGATTATGTTAATCAATATTTGACTAGTGTTTATTTATCTCATGAGTCTTAAAACTCACTTTTACTTAACTCTGATTATCGCTAGAAGTCCCGGTTAGTTAAAGAACACTTAACCAACGATTAGAGTTAATTAGATTTAAATCTGTTCAAGATTTAGTGTTCTTTAATCAATGTTTAGACTGTAAAGATGCCAAAAGAAACATCAAACTTTTCTTAGTCGATAATTAGATTTAATCAGAACTTTGATATATCTGACATTAAAAATCATTCATAAATGTTTTGATAACAGATCAAAAAACCATCATTAAAATGATTTTAATGAAAATGAACTGAATAAAATGAAGAGAAAAAAACTTTACCACAATTTCTTTCTTATTAATTCTACTTTCTCTCTCTTTTTCTCATCACAGGAATAAAATAAAACTCTAACTATCTCCCGTCTCTGCAGTCCATATCAGACTATGGCCTCTCAAACAATTCGACTCCTTAGCAATCAGTCACTTGCCTTAGTTTTTCAATTTGTTATTTTCAAGTTCTTGAGATGCTTATTCAATCTCTATGAGCCAACTCTTCCTTGATCTTCCTTTTCTCTGACCATGACACTGACCTTTAAAAAAATTTTTTGTAGATCGGTTGCCATTCATTGTCTCCATGTGTCTCAGCCATTGGATTCTTTTCGATTTTATATGGTTTATTTTATCTTTTTCTTAAAGCAGTTTTTGAATTTCATAATTGTAACGCTTCCTCCAAAATTCACCATTTTGATAGATCTAAGTATGGCTCTAAAAACCTTCCTCTCCCAAGTTATTAACATTTTTTCATTTTTTTAAATGAAAGTCTAAGTCTGTGATCTATAAATAACAATTGGTTTGATCAAAGTTTTATACACTAATAGTTTCCTCTTTTGTACTATCTTAGATCTTATTAGTTTCTGTAACGGAAAAAAAAACTGCAATTACTTGCATTAATATTTTATTTGATTTCTGGCATCATATCATTATTTTCTGTGACTCAATTGAACCCAAATACTTAAACTCTGAGACACTCTTAAATTTACTTTCTTAATTTTTCTTAAGTTCAGTATCTGGATCAGTTTCTTTATAATGCATTATCATATATTTAGACTTTTTTTATTAATGATTTTTAATCCAAAAACGTCAGCCTCTTTAACTAACTTATTAAATAATTTAATCTAGACATTCTTGCTTTTAGTTATGAAAATCGCATCATCTGCAAATGCCTAAACTTGTGTCATTCTGTTGAAAATTGTACCGTCTTCTATTTGATAATGTGTTGCGAACCACTTTCTCAAGGCATATATTAAAAAAAAATATGGATAATATGTCTCCCTGTCTCAATCCAGTCACTATACTGAATTCTCTAGACAGTTTATTTTGAAACTTCCCTTTTACCTTTGTTGATGCAACTGTCATTTTTACTAATCTAATGAATTTTTTTATGAATAATAAATTCATACAAAGCTTTTAGTATCATTACTTTATTTATTAAATCATAAGATTGTCTAAAATAAATAACAAATTGGTGTATATTTATATTCTTTTCATGACATTTTTCCAGATATTTCTTAAAAATAAAATGCATTAAAAAATTCTAAGATAAAATAAAAACCACCATGGAGATAAATAGTGAAAAACAAACTTGATTCATCAAATATAATATGGTAACTATAATTATTATACATTTTACAGAGACTATCGAGATTTTGATATTATTTGCCTTTTTGGTACACACTATAGTAATTAAGGCTTTAAAGAGTCAAATCTCATCTCAATAGTCATGTATATGATCCAGTGTTATGTTTCACACAAATTTTAAAAAATGTGATTCGTTTAGATGATAAATTTATTTTTATTATCTAAGTAATATTGCAATATTTTAATTATAAAAATTAGTCCAGTATATTACGGAGCAATAATTTCTGATTTTGAAAATCTTTTGTTCAAAAATGAGATAAGATATTCATCGCCGTCCCTCCGATATAAAATTACTCTTATTCTTAAATTTGAAACACCGCATTGAATGATGACTCGCTTTTGAAAGTTTCTGCTTTAAAAGACGAAAGTTTTTATTTAAAATTGTTTGATTCACTGGCCTCCAAAAGTTAAGCAACAATAGATATTTGGATTATTTTCCAAATGAATGAATGTAAAAACACCAAATTTTTAAACATGTGCACTAAACAGGTACGTACTGATTACAACATAGAAGTTTAGAGAACATGAGGTGAGAACAACATAGAAGCTGGAAAAGTCTATTCTTGGAAAAAGAAATATTCACAGTTTTATGTGGTAAAATGTTATAGAAGCATAACAAAGTAGAGCTTTTATAAGGGATATGACCACCCCTAGCTTACTGAATGGCGGCATTTACATTGCCAATTAAGTTATTAACAAAACGGGAAACGAGGAGCAGACACGGAGTAAGCTGTTTACCATCTATCCTACAGACCTTGGAGTGGGACTTAAAGCAGTAACCACATTTTACCAAGATAGTCTCACAGATGATCTTTTAGATACAGGTATTGAGATCGAGTTGTCCTTTCTATTCGCTCCAAACCAAGATGCTCAAGATATTCTTCAACAACTACAGTTTGATGAGGTCGTGTGTGTTCGCATCCAAGAGAATGAAATCATTGCATCGGCATATACCGACATATGAATAGGGATCTCATCCCGATATCTCACACCAGTCACAGTTCCTCCCTGAAACACATGCAGGTCAGTGTGAGCTTGCTCAACCTATTATTACACTGAATGGTGTGTCATTGTTCCACAGTGTTAGATGGATGGCTTCTGGTGCTTTGTTTCCTCATCAATACACATCCTGAATCGCTCTCCCATTTGAATCTGGACTTGGCTGAAAAAAGTACAAAAGCCCATTGCCATCTGATCCAGGAAACTTGTTCTCTTGCCCAAGATAAGCTGGCTTTTCTCTGTCGTTTTGTGAGAGGGACACGCACAATCAGTAGCCTGGCAGGCCTAAATAAGTATCGGTTGTCTCTTGAAAAACAGATTTTAGATGGTTACGAAACTTCTCAATAACTATTAACAATTTTCTTTCAGTTAAAATCATTTTCTGTTTTATTATAAGAACATTTTATTTAATGTAATATATTTATTTAGTTTTGAAGATTATCTTTTAGCTTGTTCAAAAAGAAGTTTTAGATCGTAGCACTTATTTTGTTCTCGAGCAAATTCTCTGTCACATGTTTTACTCAAATATACATATAATTTATAAAAGTATAGATTTAATTAAATTTCATATTCTATTTTAAGTTAATTTGTGTGTGTGCATTAACTATTTCATAAGCAATACAAGAAAGAGGCGGACTAGTCTCTTTTTTTAATTTTACATTTCATCATTTTCTAAACTCAAATTTCTGTAGCATTATTTTTTTTACGAAATGATCCTTTAATCACAATTTATTCACATTATGTAATAAACAAATGAACCAAGTTTTATCGTTTGTAATAAAGGAAACACAGTTTGAGCACAGTCTCTCCCTATTGAACTGTTGGTTACCCTATTAGATATTATTCATTCAACATGTAATCGAATATTCTCCAGTAGTTACAGTCATACCAAAATGTGTTTTCAAAATGTGCAATAAATATAAAATGTGATGTAATATAGCATTACTTCTTTTAAAAATAAAGTTTGAAGGAATATTATTTTGAACAAATGCTCCTGAGGGGGGAGGGTAGGATCTTTTGCTACAGCAATCCTTCATGATTCTTTCTACAACCAACAATTAAAACTTTTTCCTGGTAACCATTTTCCATTTATATAAAATGAATCTTGTGTCTATTGCTTTTTGGCGTTGAGAATTGTAACGACTTCAATCCTGAGAAAACCATTTTTATTTCTATACATTGCTATAACACTACCTATATTGACAGGAGTTGCAAATAAGTCACCTTTATGAAAGTATTTAGATACAGTTAACCATGACATTTCTAGAAGTACTCTTGTGCTTTGTATTTGTTGAATAATTTTTCTACTGGTATCGATCTCTTTATAGCTCCAGAATAGTTTAATTTACATATTTAATGCTATTTTTCTTGAATAACTTTCCAAAAGCTTTCTATATAATTCTGATAGCTTTTCAAGAAAGTGAAACAAAACATTTATTTGTTACGAAAACTTGAACTAAATATGTTACTAGTTTCGATTATCCTTTTTGTAGGACCCCTTTTATTTTCGTGGATTTTTCGAAGAAAAACTTGTTCTATTTACTTTTCATTCTCCTTGTTTAGTGTGATACTTTTTACACGTATGAGACATGAGACTAAAATTGACCTGGCTTATTACACAATGATTCTAAATTCAATGATAGTTTTATCACGAGAAAGTTGATCAGGTAATTTCTTCTAGTTTTGTAGTGTTTACGTACCCTCCCTTTTTCCATTTCCGAATTCATTTGAATTTGCACAGAAAGTTTTTAATAATTGCTTTAGTTATCTTTTATTTTATCATAGTCTTGCACAAAATACGCTAATTACACATATTTCGAATGTCGTCACATCAACTGAGATTAATTCTTACGATTCATACAAAAATGATTTTTTTTATTACATTAATCACAGCTTGGGCATTCTTCAGGGTATCTGGTTCAGTTTGTTTTTCTCTCAACAACCATTGTTTTGCACACGAAAACTAATTACACAGGAACATACATGACTTAGATTGTTTTGAGTTTATTTTGAATCACTAAAAGATCCAAATCCATGGTGGTTGCTTAAATCAAGAATTGCCTAATCAAAAGCTAAGACAATATGCATTCAGCTGACAGCTCAACTTAGAATATTTGACACCAAATAAAAAATATTGTGTCTCACTCTCGTATGAATTGTTATATGTTAAACCAGCAGTAAAATCAATGTATTCAAATACTATTTTTTCGGTTTAATGTAAATTTAAAATACAAAAGAAGATTTTAAGAAATCGTTTTAAATAAAGAAAAAATAACTAGGTAAATTTCATGTCTTTTAATTCTTAAATCCAATCAAACGGAATATGCAATTTTAAAATAAGAAATATAAGATACATAAAATTCAGTTTATTTATTAAGACTCAATAATTTTCAGAATATCAAAATTTATTGCTCTAGCTAGGAGCATCATCGTTCCAAGGATATTGAAGAATAGAGTTGTGGTTATATAATTTTTTGCTTTTAATTTTTGGCGATTGTTTTCAGTTAAGGAAAAATTATGTCACAGTATAAAAACAATCCGAAAATAATGTATTATTATTTAACATTTCGCAATAATTTACGAAAAATACATTTCAATCGATTACTTTAATTATTATCCTATCAAAAAATAATATTATTTTAGGAAATGTGTGTGTTCTTTCTTATTTGCAATTTTTTTTTAGTCACACGGAGATGTCTAAACCATGGGCTGTTCCATTTTCTTTTTAAACATTAGCTAATACTCTAATTATTTTACCATATATTAAGAACTTAAAAGAATTTTTAATCAGTTCTCATCAAAACTTTTTAAGTTCTACTCTGAATTCCGAGGCTCTGCATATCCTCGATAAAATCCTGACAGCACAACAAGCACTGTTCTTTCCTAGATATTCACTCACAAATTAAATCACTTCTGAAGATTTGCATGTTATCATATTTCTGAGTAACCTTATAATTCAGATATTTGTAATAATATTAAGTATTGTTCTTTACGAGAAGTTTCAAAACAAAACTATCAAAATTTCTGAAAAAGTCGTTTATTTTACGCAACCAACCGCCGATAACTGCTAATGAGAAAATGTGTTAGCACATTACACTTGATAGAGTTATTGACTTTTACGACAATGAATAATAATGTATCCTCAACAATCAAATTATATTTCGCAAAGGAATTAAAAACTTAAAAATATTACTACTTTTAAATTCTAGCTAGAAAAATTTAATCTTCAAATATGTAATTAAAGCATTTCATACTTAATATGTGCAAAACTGAGACATGATTATTTTAAAGTTGATGCTTTTATGATAATAATTTTACTTTCGATGATAATTGATAAATTTTATTAAAGAATGAATTTTTTAAATCCAATTTCATTAACTTTGTAATGAAACTTGGTAAAAAAACAATTATTTTATGAACTTTATACATAAAATTTCAGATAAAAATACAGATTTAATTGATTTAAAATTTTCTTTTGAAAATTTGTTTTTATATAATTATTACAAAACAATTTTTTTATTTTTTAGAACACACAAAAATGAATATTATACTGTAAGCTTATTGTTAATAAAGTAACAAGAGCCTTAATGAAAATCCTTCTTTATGTAAACTGGAGAGTGATACTTATTGTGATTCGAAAGCTTCTTGCCGAAAAGAAAAGCATTAATCATTAGATAAGGAAATTTGCAAGTGACTTTTTCTATATACCATTGCAAAGGAATTAACAATAATTTTTCAACTTTATGTTTAATAAGAAAAAAGATGATTTTAATGAGATGTGTTAGCTTTTGTTAAGGTAAGGGAATTATTTAAATGGAAACGCGCGTATGGAAACGCGCGTATATACAAAGAAGTGGATCAAATTTATCATTCGCATCAACTTCTTTAATTTACGTTATATTTTGTGCTCCTGCTATGATGGTTAATTTGTTAATATTTTTATAAGCAATTATTTTCAATTATTTTGATTTAAAGGAACAAATTAAGAACTGTTCAAATCTTTTAACATTACAATGCTAATATAAATTGATAAGCATTATTAATTTTTTATAACATTATTAGGGCAGCGGTAGCTTTGTCGGTTAGGACATCAGTCTCGCAATCACAAGGTTGTTGATTCGATTCCCCGCCAACTAAAGACCGTCGTATTCACTAATGGCGACTGGGACACGTAAAATATGCCGTGGTCGCAATGTCCTACATGTTCCCATTCCAAATTAATAAATCCGGGAGTGATAGGAGCCAAGCCTTGTGTCTTCCTTGGCTTCCTATCTCTAAATTCGAAGACCAGATGGTGCTGCCATCTATGAGCCAAGTTGTATTTATCCTTTTGAAAGGGTGCTCTGTTCAAAATCGGAAGATGCTCTTTCTAATTTCATTCGCCCAGTCTCAGAGGGCCGGCTTGGCTCCGCCAAGTATCATAAGTAACAACAACACAACATTATAAATTTTATTGAGAATGGGGTTACTTAAAAAAAGTGTTCTACCAAATTTTCCATGGACAAAAAGTTTTTTTTTTTTTTTTTTTTTTCGAGGGAAAGGAAATACTTATTAACGGCAAATTTTCTTAAACTGCATGTACATGCCTTTTGGGTTTCTTAAAATGTTTATAAAATATACTATCTAGCTAATGATGCAAATTTTATTCCAATTAAGAAATAAAATATTAGGAGAGGGAAAAAAATAAATCTATACAGGTTTTAAATACTGAAATAATTTCCTAAACAACGTTTAACAGCGTTATTATTTTTGTTTAATACTATAAATGTTAGTAATTCGTCCTTGACTTCTAAAAAATTATTGTATTCAATTTGAATGCACGTTTCCTTTTGAAAAAAATTGTATCTTTCTTATTATTAATTGATGGAATTTTCTAATTGTACTTGCAATAAAAAATGATATATATAATATCGTTAAAAATAAGGAAAGATTAAAAATATTACCAATAAAATTATCATGAAGAACTGAATAGACCCACGGAAAACTTAAATTTTTGTACATATGGTGTTATCAAAATGTATAAACATATTTAAGTAATTGTAAAAATACTATTTGATTGAAATAACATATATTTAATATTGAATTTGTCATTTTGATGAAAAATAAAGTATTTCAGTTTAGTACGGTATATGAATTTAAATAAATTAAGAATATTTAATTGACTTCATAATCACAAATTAGAAACTTTCATGAGTAATGGTATAAATTTGAGATCAAATTAATTTTTTTAATTTTAATGGATCACCTGAATAAGAAAATCGCAGATATATTTTGTTTTGGTTATTTAAATAACAGGCTTTTGATAATTTAAAAATCTACATAAAAGTTTTTTCGTATAATATGTTTCTCGGTCATAATACGAGAATTATAAAACTTAAATTTTGATTATTTTGGTCTCTCAGATTCAAAGATGATTAAACTCTCAGAAATTTTTGCTGGATTCAGAGCAAAAATATTATAAATATTCTATAAAAACTAATAATTAAATTATTGTAAATATTAGATTACTATTATTTTAGTGCTTTCTCCATAAAGTATACAGGCCGGTTAAAGTAACGTAATGTTTAATTAATGGTAAAGGTGATTAAGGTAATTAAGTGTCCCCCAGTTAGCTCAGCTGAGAAAGGGATTCTTAAGATGTATTTATTTTAATTTTCAAAAGCATCAATAAAAATTAATTATTTAATATTTAAATTTTTCAACAAAAGATGAAATATAAATACGGAGCTAAGTTTTTACTTTTTTACAATTTTTAAAAGAACTCTTTACTGATAAAACTTCCAATGAACAGGTATCTGAAATTAAAGACATAATATCTATCCAGCTAACAACATTTCTTCAATTACTTTGAATTAATTCCGAAAATTTTACATATAAAAGCGCAGTCCGACTACTGGATTACTTAAGGCCTTTATGCATTTATGACTATAACTTGTGTATAGAACTGAGCGGAATACTGTGTTTCAAATTTTAAAAATATTCGGATTGAGTTTTAATCAAGTTATTTTACATTAATCGCACTGCTTTATGTATTTATAAAAACAGAACTTGCATTTGTTTGAATGCTACAAAAATTATTAGTAGGTCATTTCCGTGTTTATATTAACTCAATATAAGGAAGTAAATGTAATTTAACAAAAGACTGAAAAGAAAACATTGAGCTAGCGCTCTATATTTGTAAAAAGCCTTAAAATCCAATTGTGTTTTAGCAGGATTATGTAAAAGAAACAATATTCCGCACACGCTATTTATTATAAATATTGATATCATTTCAGCCGTTTGAAAATCCCGGAATACGTATATGTTTTTCCTATTGCTTTGTATATAAATTTCTCCAAGAAATTCTTCAATATATTCTACTATTTAATTTTTTAATATTAATTTATCTTTTAATATTAACCAACTAAATAAATAATAACTACTAAAATTTAAAATCAATTTAACTTTCAATTAGTTTTTTCGAATTACCTTAATTTTTTTAATTGGTGATGGATTTCTAAATTTTTCCTTACTCTAATAAAGACAAATAATGTTTCTTCTACTCTTTCACCAACTTTTCAACTATTTAATTATGTTAAAAAGGGACGTTAACATGAATTTTAGTAATTTACAATCACTTTTAATTAAAATAAAATAGAAAATAGAAATTTTATTATTGTAAAAAAGTTAATATATTAAATGTTCTTCAAAAACAAGTCTTTATTGAAGAACTGTCCCTCAAACATTGTGAGCTTAAAAATTTATAGATGAACATAAAAATCTATAGCAAAACGCCAAAAAAATTAAGCCTAATTAATTTCATTTCTCACTAAAAGTGGTCTTAGCCATGGAAGAGAATCTTATAAAATATTCCCAATTTTTAATGGAACTTAATTTTTATTTTTTTTTAGGGATTACCATTTTCATTAGTTTAGTTAAAGACACTGCCAATCTCTTACTGAAAATAAAGCATTGTGCGTGCTTTAATCAAATGTGGAATATTCTTAATGCTTAAGGAAGAACTAAAATGCATTTATTCAGCCGTAGGTCGTAATCAGAATTTATTGAGATGTTTATTTATTTATTAACTATAAAGTAGTTTTTAGCTCTATTCAGATACGGATAAGTGCTTACATCTATTTATTCTGTTTTTAATTGGTTCTTATTGATTTGGATATTCGAAAATTTAACCATGATTTACTGACTTTGGACAAATGTCATTTAATTTGGGTGATGAATCAGGGGATTCATTTTCTTCGATTCGAAACTATTCAGATAAATGTTCCTAAAACGCATCCGTTGATACGTGTACGCACGCCATTAGTATGGTTTCCATTCGATTTCAAATGGATTCGAATCATGTGCACATTGGCTCAAACCTTTTAACCATGATAGATGGCTACGGATGATGTATCAGTGACACCGATTCACTTAACTTGAAATACAAAATACACCAAATAATCAAATATTTTTCAAGAACATTTTGTTCACCAAACATTTTGTTCACCAATCATTGATTTTTTCCTAACCCAAAAAGCAATGATTCCATAAACCAATTCAAACTTATTCAAGTCACGTACACTTTGATGCAAGTAGTTTAACGATCATCTATTGGCTTCAGACACTTGTAATTCATTTATAATGATGATCCGGTGAAATCAACTTGTTCAATTGGAAGTAAAAAATTTGTTTAATTCCTTTTTTCTCGAATATGAGTCATTTCATGAATTCCAGAAACATGGTTCAGTTTTACATTGGTTCAAGCCATTCGAACTTTGATAATAAAACAGAAAAAAGCAAGAGAGACAACCATTTCATGGTTAAATTTCAATTCACAAGAACAATTTAAAGCTTTTATATTATGATATAGATTTTAGATTAGGTTCTTACCATTTCACTAGTTCTTTTAGCTTTCTCGTGTTATCCCGTGTGAAAACCAATGAATTTCACATTTTTTTCTGATTCATGCATATTAATCTTTCACTATGGTAAAATATTGAAATATATAACGGATGTGGAATTATATACCTAGGCGATATAAAAAAATGAAAACATGTGTCAGTGATTTCAGGTGTCGAGCTTTAATTCCAAAGGTAGTAAATTTAAGAGGAATGGTGTAAATAGTGAAATTATATTGTCACAACATCAAATATAATGAAACTGCTTAGAGTGAATTATTTTGCATACATTTAACATTATTTGTAAAAAAAATTAAATTAAATGGTATAAGTGTTTATTATTAACCTCTATTTAGGATTATTGACAAACTGCACTAATTTTTAAAATCTTTATAAATTGTTAACTCAATCCAAATCGTATCTGAAAATATTTTTCTAAATAGAATAAGCATGTTTATTGCATAAAAATAATGAAAGTAAAAATATAAAATAGTTGCATTGTATTACAACAGTTTGATTATATTAATACAAATCAAATAAAGAAAAATTATAGTTAAAGCAGTTAATTTTTAATTTGATATTTTTATGCATATATATAATTAAAAGTCTTAATTAGGAGTTAGACAGTATTATTGTCACATATAATGTTTATGCAGCTCATAATTTCCTGAAATATTTTGATACCTTTTGGTAAAAGCAAATAAAATATTCGTTGTTGTAATTATTTGGATAAATAATTTATCGGTTTTATTTGTTGAGAATGTTTTCAAATTGCTCATTGCTTTAGAATAAAATAAATAATAATGGCTTCCAAAATTCACCAGGTATTCAAAAAGTGTTATTGTTTCTTTGGTACAGTCCTAGATAACTACATTGTTAGAAAGAAACTTAAGAAAAACAGTTGTTAAGAAATAAATCAAAGAACGATAAAACAAATTGTCATTATGCAATGAAACCAAGAGGCAAACAGCAGAATCAAATACGTTTTCTGAAGGGTATTCTTCAGATATATTTTCTTATTTATTATTTAATTACAGCTTCTCCGTATTTTTGTGAAAGTCGCTTTATTTGGAGTAGAAGGACCTAGATTAAATTCTAACCTTTATTAAACAGTAGTCGGTGAATATTTAGTTCTTGCTTTCTGAACACGTATTTGTTGAAGTAGATTCTTCGGATTTTTCCAAATTTTCTTCCTTGTAACATGTGAATATGACCTAGTATTTGGGAAACTTCTTGTCAAAAGGTAGTAAGCGATTGTATTACAATTCCTTACCATGGATTTTATCTGCTAGGTGCCATGGATTTTATTCTGATATCAGATGTCACGTTGCGTAGTTGCAGTACTCTAAGAAATTCACGAACGATATTAATTTTCATCACTGTTCATTGTAGACATAAACAGAAAAAATGAAACAGTGTTCTGAATTTAATAAATTTCCTACCTGAAAATAGTTTTAAACAGAAAATCCTTTTTGTATGATACATTATAGCTCTCAAAAATCTTTAGTTCAAATGTTTAACATCTTCACTCATTTATCCGTTATATTAAATATTCACTAAAAAAACTTTTCAAAACTACAAAACATGAAGTTAAATTTAGTAAACTATTTTTCACACTCTTTGAAAAAAGATATTTTTTAAACATTTTAGTTAAGATATTTCTTCAAAAATTATAGAACATTTTACATTATTATTAATTATTATAGGAAGCGTAAAAGTAGTTACATTTTGTATCTTTCATAAAAATGTTTTCTTAACTTTTAATTAGTTTAATTTAAAGTTTTACTCAATTCCAAACGTATTTCCTATAGAATATCTTCAGAAAATATTTATTTCGTGATTTTTCCTGGTATTTTGTCTCTATAAACAACTAACAATAAGAATTAAAATAGTGTAATTTTCTTAGAAATATTACATATTTTACGACTTATATTACGCAACTTCGAAACTTCAAGTTCTCTCTTTCAATTATATAATTTCTTTTTCTTGAATAGCTTTCTAAAGATTGCTTCTCTGGTATTCATTCCTTTAATTGTTTCTAGCAGCGAATATATATTCGCGATTTGTCAAGTTTTAAGTAAAGCAATCACGTCCAAGGAAAATAAAAAAGAAGGATTTGGCGCGAAAGAAAAGAAGCATTTGGCAACCCTTTGTGCCAGCCTCGGGATTACATCGTACACCGTAAACCATCAGTTCAGGTTTTTCCCGTTAACAAACTGATCCGGGGTACAGTGACAGGGCGCCCAACGTCTGTTTACGCGATAAGTGAAAATAATACCAAACACCGTTTGCTTCTTGTTCACAAAGTAGCATATTTTGCAGGTGGTTCGTTTCTTTTTCCGTTATACTTCGAGATTACTTCGACATAATTTAATTGTCACTGGTTTGCAGCATGTCACATGGAATATATTAAGAACATCCCCCTAAACATTTTGTGAAAATCACCATTTAAAAATTCTTTAAGAGAAATTAAATGTATTTTTCTTCATATGAACTAATTAGGATTTCATAAAATATAGGACAAATACGAGATGTGACATTTGAATTCTTCCCCAAATCCAAATATTACTAATTTAGAATAATTTTCTTCTTTAATTTTGTATATCAACAAAATTTATGAGCAAAATATAAGGAAAATTTTCTTTCATTTCCATATATTCAAAAAAATTATGTGAACTGAGATAATCATATAAGAAAATCTCAGTTTATTTATATATATATATAGATATATATATATCTTTTTACTGTGTTCCAGTTAAATTACTGCTTACCAATATCCAGGAAGGATTTCACAGAAAGAACATGATATTTTCTTATGCCGTTTATTAAGATGAATTACGCAAACAATAACGATTTCAAAATAAACGCAGGTAATGGGTGACCAGTACGCAGTAAGACTTAGAACTGGATATATTAGTTAGGAAAATAGTCCTTTCGAAAGAGGAATTGTTTTCTTCTGCGATTTTTACATGCACAATTTTTGTATTCAAAATAAATATCGCTCGAAAATATTTCTAAGTCCGAATTAATAATTGTTGTCAGCAGATTTCGAATCATCATTCAATAAATATGTCATTATATCACGTGATCAAACAATGCGCATTATTGAAAAGATGCATGCATGAGGGTACGACTGAGGAACCTTAGTAATGTATTGATCAGTAAGTAAAGTATATCTCTGAAATTTTAAAACATTGCTTCTAAGACATGTCTGAAATGACATTTCATCAAAACAATGGAACCGCACGCTTATATCCAATTTACAAAGCTCCTCCTTAATCTACTAAATTGAACTATATCCCTATCCTGGTTATTCTGCAGATCACGATTACCTATCAAGCTCTATAATAGTAATTATTGTCAACTATACGCCACACACACACATAAAGATATTAAAAACATAAAACAATGTTTACTTAACAAAAATTAAGTGACTTGTTCAGGATTCTTAAATCTACGGATTGATACAATTGTTAATATGTGTAACTGTAGAAAATTAACTAAGTAAATTATGGACCTAAAGGAAAATATAAAAACAGACTTAAAACATTTTTGCTTCAGAGAGTTATTTTTACGAATTTCAATGGATAATTCCTAAAAAACAAAATAATTGAATGTTATAAAAAAATTAATATTTAATTAATGTAAATTTCTCATTAACATTTGATCCAGAAGCATGAGCGAGAAACGAAATTAGTAACGGAAAATAAAAACAGCATTAATAATTGCTTATTATTAAAGTCACTGCAAGCATCTAATTAGTGTTAAGATTTTTACTTATAAAACCATGAACGTAACAAACATTTAAGTAAACGAAACAAGGCTTTACTATGTTATTTGAACTTATAATACGTAAGATTACGCAGAAAATTTATCATACGTATGTCGCATTGCAAGAAATTATTCATGTATAAAGATAAGGCTTCATAGGTTGGAATTTGTTGGCAAACTCTTGGTCTATGGAGGCTCTTATTCCACAATATTGCTTATCGAAATCACATAGATTCTGCAATTCCCAGTGAAAATTAAATGAATGATTTCAGGAGAGTTATTGAAAATGTAACACCTAAGAGGTCCTATTCCTTAACATTTTAAAAAGCAGACGTGTAATCTTAGCCTTAAGCAATTGTGTAACCAATTTTCATGCCCTAAGACTTAAAAGTGGTTCGTTTACAGTCAGAAAAAATATCCGCACTGTGTGAGATCTACAATACTATATCTGTTGAGAGACCATTGCTACAACTTCGTTTTATATCATGTTGTCTTCTAATGAGAACCTCATTTCTAAGTACATCATCATAATTCATGTGTAGAATGTTAACAGTCTACATTCATCGTCGTCATACAGATCTTTTAATTAATGTGATGGTATGAAGTGACATTTTTTAATGTACCAGTCACTATTTGCTCATATAGCTAGTGATGGATATAATCATGGTTATGTTTCTAATGTGAAAAAGCGTGGTTGCTTGTTATCCTCAAAGCCTGAGTAATAAAACTTTTCAACGAGTCATACCCAATTTTTTAATTTCCGAGTTATTTTTCGCTCCTACTTCCTTGATAAGTGCGATATGCAACTATTGCCCTGGCACCACGCTTTCTGAATTTGTTATCGGTTAAGAAGTCTGGTCAACATTTATTTAGAGTTCAACATGCCAACAGCCCAACATTCTCCAATTATTACCTCTTTAATACTCTAGCTGAAAACCGTTCAATGAAATTCTTATTTCAAGATCCAGCCTAAACAAAAAACAGTATTTGATGGAAATTTGAAATTGGGCGCCTTGAATACAAATTTTGTTATAAAAAATAGCATTAAATTCAAAATTGACATTTATATTACACGCGTATATCATTATATGGAGTCTTTGAAAATATAAAAATAGGTCATTATATTTTCATTAATTTTTCAACTAATTAAAAAATTAGTTGAAATATTTTGATATGCATTTAAATTAAAAAAGATAGTTTTCTCGCATAAACACACATTAAATGCAATCCATTTTTCATGCAACAAATTTTAATAATATTATATAACATTATTGTTTCATTTTTTTCGTATTTCTTTGGAAACTCATCAGTTATATCATCAATTAACTTTTTAGTTAATTTATTCTGAAAAACGAAATAATACTTCCAACTTATACATTAATATTCTCGCTGAAATTATTTTTAACTATTAATATAAGGTTAGAGTACATAAATATTTCATGATAGCTAAAACAATGGATCAAAAAGCATGGGAAAACACCACTCCAATTTTATTTAGATTTTTATTTTCTCTCTAATAATAAAATATTTTTAGTGAATATACATTGGCTATCATAAATCAAGGAAAAATTACAAAAATGACGATTAAGCAAAAAGCTATGCATAGAATTTAATGAAACTTATACGCATTATACAACACATAGGAAGGAACAAAATAGCATAAATAAATAAAAAAAAATCACCTCATAATTATGGTGTTATAAGAACTAACATATGTATGCAATGAACAAATAGGAGGTGTAAGTTTGGTATAAGAGAAATACCTATAATATGAGGTATGACCCCTCCCCCTTCGAGAAGCAATACAGCATACAGCGTCCAAACATGCTTGATTGGGTTAAGGTCAGGTGATCAAGCTGGCCTCGGCAGGTGATCAGTTGTTTCCTGCACAACTAAGAATCCACAATGCGAGCCCTGTGTGGTCTCATATTACCACACTGTAGCTCGGAAGCATCACTTATTGCTCTGGCATAAGGACACATAAACATTTAAAGATGTCATCTCTTTAGGTGGGAACATTAACATTTACACGGGAAAAGACATGGATTTCTGTGCCTTCACTCAGAGAGATACCACTCCAAACACAGATGCTGCCTGATCCGTATCAATCTCTTTCACGGATGTTTAATGGATAAAAACGAGTTCCACGTTCTCTCCAAATGAAAATGCTCTTACTGTCGCTTTCGAGATTAAACCTAGACTCATCCGTAAAGAGATTCTGTTCTCTTTGATAACGTGTCCAGTGGACATCTTGACGTGCCCATGTTCCGGAATATTATGTGACGTGAGCGGAAAGAAAATAACTGCACGCATCGCATAAGAACCACGTTAGGGAATCCTTCGATTCACGGTTGATCTGGTTACCAACCTTCTGGAGCTTCCAGTGAGGGAATATCTGAGTTCTGCCAGAATTCTATTCCTTCTTGCGCATAATGTCAAATATCGTTCATCGGTACTCGTAGTAGCGCGTAACAGTCTTTTGCTGAACCTTCTGGATGCCGAATATATGATTAGAAATTGCTTTCAAAGTCTTTGAATCACAGTTGGACTCACATTCAGCCAGTTAACCACTTTTACCTGACTTTGTCCTGCCTCTAGTCATCCAATATCTCACCATCGAATTTGTTCTGTCAAATAATGCTTTGTTACAATCTCGCTGTACCAAATTTCTAATCTCAAGACACACAGCGACAATTGTCTTCTTGCTCTGAGGAGTCCATTTTTATAATCCTCGCAAATGACATATTCTAACAGCAGCGCCATTATTTTGCCTAATGTCATATTGTTCAGCTCCTTGTACTTACCAACTCAAATTTCATGGAAACTGACTTATTTTTGGGAGAGTTATCACTATTATACCGTTCGTCGTGAATCCATCAATTCCGTTTTTGCCTGTCAGTATCCTAGGTCATAAATCATGATTTACAATTCCAGTTAGTTACTCTAGTAAACCTAATCCAATTCTGATCTTTGAGCCACTGAGAACGACTTCGACCAATGATTCAAGTGATAATGTTTCAGGAAAATCTTGATTTTCCCCATACCTAATAGTTGTTCCTCGGTTGCCTTAATTTTGTCACATTGCGTTTCTCCCTCACGGTTCTGACCAAGCTAGCAGCCGAATGGCTAGTTTTCTGGCCAACAGTTCGTAGGTTCGAATCCTGTCTTAGACATAAGTGTTTGTAATAGTTATAAATAAGCTTTAAACTATAAGTCCCAGTCTGATAGCCCTTGTATACAAAAAACGACTGTTATGTGAAAGTTAAGTCTCAAGATTTTAATATATATCATACATATAATTGTTTTGTTTTTTCGCTCTCTAACGCTCAAATACAAGGAAATGTGTAAATATAAACACTACTTGTTTCGATAGATTTTGATTTATGTTATCCAAAGCATATTACAATAATTTATAAGCTAAGTAATTATACCCGATCATCTCACAGATTACAAATATTTTCTTTGTTGAATCATTCAAGTATATTACTCCACAGTAGAGTTAGGAATTATATTTCCAAATACTTAAGCGTATATGAATGAGTTGAGTTGCATGTCACAGGTTATTTTTTGAAGAACAACTTAATTTCTTTTCAAGCGTAATTGCGATCATAGGCGAGAATTATTTGAATCTCACCATATTATTAGAAAATGACATTTGTTATTGGCCTTGGAATTTGTTATCAACTGAAATAAAAATATATCCTATTAGTAAATTGAAAATAAAAAAAAAATTACAATGTACTTAGGAAAGTAACAGTAGCTTTATAGAACTTCAAAGAATTAATTTATAAAATGCTTTTTGGGGTTTAGAGGCTACAGATATTGTATTAAATTTTGAAAAAAATAAATTCAATGTGAACCAGATGAATCATATAGAAGGCAAATTCAATAGTTATTCGAGTTTTACATTAACTTAATATTATATCATTAACATTACATTTACCAAAAAGATCCTTTATAATTACAGTATTGAATATTTATAAGGAAAAGAAAAACAAATCTAATTTTATTACCAACTTATTATAGAAATATCATCGATTTGTTTAATATTTGTCAAAGAAAGGGCTATAATAATGAATTGTTTTAAATAATATATGTATATATATGTGTGTGTGTGTGTGTGCATATATGTATATGTGCACCATTTCTTCATAAATGAAATTAAAATAATATAGAGAAATATGTTATACTCTTTCATTAATTTTATCGCAGACTATTTTGCTATTACTCAGATTATAGCCTTATATATTATAGTCATTTTCTAATAAATGGTAAATCTTTTACCGCTAGAAAATACATATTTTTAAATATGGATGATTATTTTTTCAAGGTTTAACAAATAAGAAATATTATAAAAAATAATAAATACTCTCCCTTGTCAGCTAAAACCATTCACGAGAAAATTAACAAGATGGAAAAATGCGTAGCAAATCTACAAATTGAAGACTGAAAGTCGCATTTTCTATTGCATGTGATATGAAAAATTTAGCATAAGTTAATCTAGTTACATGAAATCGATCAGAAATACGTCTTCTCAAATAATTATTACGACTATTGCTCTTCAATATTAAAATTCACAATATTACTATTATTTAGGAATATTTGAAGTCGAATAAAATTGACCTAAATAAATTGGTTTTGATTGCTGCCTGTGAAACAAAATATGACGGATAAAATTATAGGTTTCGTTTCTTTTAAGAAAAAAGGTTCTCATCACTATTTGATTCACCAAAAGCCCATTAAACAGTGATTTTTCTAAAAGAGATGAATTAGTCGTAAAGATAATAAACAATAATAAAAAAAGGAATTTTTCACAGACTGTTTCTAGGTTATTAAATGAAGTAAATAGTCAATATTCTAAATTCTTTAAGCATAAGAAATTGCGTTGATTGTCCAGTAATCCAGATACTGCAGCATTTCGCTTTTGCTTTGAAGAAATTAAGACAAGCTTGCTCTGAAAATTGAATATTCTGAGTTAAATAATGACAAATGGAATTTTCCAATAGACATGACATCACAATTAAGTATCTTCAGTAAAAATCTACGGAAAAGAAGTAAAATTACACACTCTATTATCTTACACTTTTATGATTTGAACAACAATTACTATTAATTGTTCAAAACAAGTGGAAAACGAGCTCGTACAACAATTTGAAATTTCAAGTGATTACAGAAACGATTTAAACTATGATATTAATTGCGCATTTTCTGTCATAAATTCTGAAAAATGCAAGAATTTTTTATACATCCTTTCAGAGATTTTAGACTTAAAAAACCTACTCAACCACTTTTAGTAAAGCCTTCAATGAGAAGTATTAATTGGGCTTGAGAACGCTATTAAAAATTCGAGCGTATATATGCCATTATTAACATTTTTTTTTTAAATCATCAGCAGAAATCATGTCAATTACTCGTAAAATATTACCATGTATGTTTTCCATTTCTAGACTATTACATAAAAATTATTTCTTTCATGCTACTGTTCATTGCTTTTGCAAGCTGAAATTATTTCTGTTTTATGTAATATGTCAGTAATAAATTATTAAAAATTACACTTCAGAGTAGAATATTAAATTAAATAAATTGGGTTTTGATAAGGTAAGATCAATTTTAATATGCTTCTCTCCAAAAATCAAATCATATCTCGACTCAATTTTCTTCCAAAATCAAAATTCTTGACCCAGTCTAAGAAAAATCTTAGTAACTCTCATAAATCCAAGCAAATAAACTTTAATCAAAAAAACCTTCCAAATCTAACCAATAAGCGAAGCATTCTGAATAGTTATTTTAAGTTCCTTATGAGAACTATTTTATTATGAACTTGGCAAGTTAAAAATATCCAAACATATTCTCAATCAGATTTTTCCCTATAACTGATTCTATTAAATTTAACATAAATATTATTGTGAGAATAACAATTTTATATATAAATTCAGGGAACATCAAACAATAACTTGAAAACTTTTCAAACTATAACAAAAATATCTTGTGTTATTAATTATCTTGATGTCTGTTGAATTAAAATCCATTCCTTTTGATAGTCAGATCAATAAATTTTTCGCAAATCAATTTAAAATTTGCTTTTGAAAAAACCATAGGATATAGATGTATGAATCACCAAAAGAAGTATCCTATTTCTCTCATAGCATTTCATGAACTTAATAATAATTTAATAAGTAAACTTAGTAAGTATTTTGAAAATAGTTTTCGTTTTTAACAAAAATTTTCTAAACATATTAATGCGTTATGAAATACAACAAAAACATCGGAATGCTGAAGTGCTTGATGACACTAGCCCAATAACGTGATAAGAAAGCTAGTGATAAGGTGAGCATGATCATTTAAATGGCTGTCACTATACGTTTTGATATGTATTCAATTTACAGCATTATATATATATATATATATATATATATATATATATATATATATATA
>JAPDSC010114596.1:0-14154 GCA_026290005.1 Latrodectus geometricus
GCACAATTTATCTAGTAATTAAGAGCAAGAAGTAGATTAAGTAGAGCTGTTGAGAAATGAATCCCCAGATAAAGGAAATTTTCTCTGCCAAAACAAGTAATTCATTCCCCTCCCATAGGAATATATATATATATATATATATATATATATGGGGGAGGGAGGGAGGGAGGGAGTCTGGTAATTGAAGGATTAGACGCTCTGGTTTTCAATTCAATAATTTATTCATTCGAATACCAACCGGCGTGGGGATGTTTTTTGTGATCTGGAATCCATTTTATCTGTAAGGCCTGGCAGCTACATCAACAAAAGTACAAAGCCTGTAGAATATGGCTTAAAAAAATGAACCTCGCACCAGCGTAAACGCCACAATTGTTAAATTGCAAGTGGCATTGTCTTGAACATCATTTTCTAAAATTTGATTCATGTCTTGTGATGTGTGATATATCAACTAATAAAAATAAATAAAACAAATTAAATATAAAATGAGAAATATTGAAAACATATTTAAATTTTGCGAATATATGTACATTTATTCAAAACGTCCATGAGCATAAAACTCATACTGATTTTAGAAAGTATATCGTAACAGCAAGCTATTAAGTTAGACAAAAATTTTTGCGTTTTCCGGAAAACAATTATATCAATCAATACACCATGTGAAAATTCAAAATCTGTTTCTCCATAGTTTGAAATAAAAGAATCAAAAGCAAATCCTCCCCGGATCTAAGTCAGTATTTAAATAATTCAAGTCTATCCGATCCTCTTATACATCTTGCCATACAATATCCTTATCAGGGGACATAACATCAGCATCTTTGTGAATATAGATATTGATAATGTTTTTATTAATCTACACTTATTTTTTCTATTTTACACACCGCAATAAAATAATTTTATTGTGCATGTAAACACTTGTACTTCCAATAATTTAACTTTTAATGCAGTAAATGTCACGGCATTTCTTCCAAAAAACTATTTTTGTTATCTCGAACTTTTACAACAAACACTAATTTTAATACTATTCTTGTGAGGGAATGGTGTTTTGTGTTATCTTTATATAGTTACTCGTTTATCTAATCAATTTTTCTCTCCTGCCATCTAATAAATATACACTAAAAATTTCCTTAATTAAGATTAATCGAGTTTGAGGTCATTAAGATAGTTGAGAAGGTGACGAGCCGTTTTATCTCTGAATATTATCGCAAGATTGACCTCATCATGTCCCAAAATGGAAAAATAAAACCCCGAAAATAACTTTTTTTGTTTGTCCCTTTAGAAGTAGAATATTAGTTTATATTTTCATGTGAATAAAAATTATGTATAATGACATTGCATTTCTAAAACAAGTATTTCAAAATAGTGTTTCATTTACCTAAGATACGCATAAGCAATCGTTTTTATTCTTCTGTTATTATAAATTTATTAATAAAGAATTTTTTTAAAAATATATTTCTAAATTGCAAAAAAAGTCGTACAATATTTAGTGTTAGGTAAAGCAACCTTTTTTTTTTAAATAATTAAAAGTTTTATATGTTGTTGTCGTCGTGTGCAGCCAGGCCGGCAATATGGGGTGCGCTGCTCCACTTTTCCAACTGAACCATATTTGGTGTGGAGTCTGACTTCCTCAGTACACACATGCATTAAAAGAACAAAGACAAAGAGAGAGGGAGAAAGTACATCCATGCCCGAGCCAGGATTCGAACCCAGGTCCCACCCATGTGTAGTCAGGTACGCTAACCACTAGACAGGTTGGGTGGCAAAAGTTTTATATAAATTGCGTGTTGAATGAATTTCCGATGTGGAGTATTTTTTATTAAATATTTTGGAATTTAAATTTTTTTTAGTTTATTTTCTTATTGCTTCTGTTCTACTGACTTCGAATTTTTTTTTCATAATTAAAGACTAAACTACACAATTTGAAGTGTTTGTAGTTATTTGTTATCTACTTTTAACTGTTGATCTCGCTATCTAATTAACCCTCATTGAGAAAAAATTGACTAAGGTGACAAAGTCAAATCATTAAAATTAATGTTTTATTGAAGAACTTAATACCAATTGAAATTATTTTACATTATAACAGCAAAGTATTTATCATTGAAAAACTTTTATTATATGCATGCATGCAAAATGCTTCCATCGATATTTAAACTCGGTTCCTCAATTCATGATATGTAGAATCAGTATTTTTTAATAAAATAATTGTATATTTACAAATATTTTATAACGCCTGGCCACTAGGAATTTTTACCTTTCAACATTATAAATGATATCATTGCACATATAGTGTACCAAATGGATATGCATCATAATTCCGAAATTGGGGGATCCTCGAAATTTAGAAGTAGGCATCAAGCGAATATAAAGCCACGTTTAGCCTTACCTCTTTACAGATACAATTTTATTTTGAGGGCATTACGACCACAGTCTATGTTACATTCTACCGCAATCAGCAAACACAATGCATCTTTGGCTGTATTGGTCCAGTTCGACTTGTATCTTTGGCTGGATTGGTCTTATTCCAGTTCGAGAAAATCGGCTATTTCCCAACAATATCTCCGTGCCACTGATTTGAGATTATCGATGCATTATAAAATGCGTTGTATAGTTCTTTAAAACTGAATTTTATTCTATGTAAAATTATTGAAATAAACATTTTATAATTACGATAATTTTACATAAAAGGTAGAAAATTGATTTAAAAATACTTAAAATTACGAAAAATCTATGTATTAAGTTAATCTGCAGTGGCATCGCCGTGTACATTAGACTCGTAAAATCTTGATCTATGTCATATAATATATAGCATGTTTTGAAAAATTCACGAAAGAAAACTTAATTGAAAAATAAATCATACCTGAGAAGTATCGAGGGTCATGAATGTAGCTATATTTAGCTGCTAAAAAGGAGTCCGTATGCATATAATATTCGTACAATATTATAAAGATTATCACAACAAGGTATCAACTTGAATGAAAAACGAAAATTTAATTTTTTTATTTATTTATGAAAGTTTTTATATTAAATTTGTACATGTGAGACTCTTAGAAACTTACTTTTAAATATCCGAATTAACAAAATGTAGCAAATTCTAATCAAAATCAGAATCTAAACCATTCGAGATTGTATGCTACAATCGTTTTATTAATATATATATTCTACTTCAGGGCTATAACTTAAGTACTTTTTAATAATGGTATTAATAATAATGTCACCACAATTTCCTGGAATTTAATTATTTTGGAAACCAGAAAAATTACTTAAATCCACTAATAATCACGTAAAATTTATGTATGTTGTTTATTGAGATAACTCTATGTATTCACACCAGGTGGGGGATGAGGCGTACAAACTCTTCTAAATCCCCAATGGTGGAAAAGCCAGTTGTGTATTCGAAACAATTTATTCAAGATATTTTCTCCCGAAAATTATTTATTGGGAATTTATAATTCTTAGGAGGTAACAATGCCTATCAAAGAAAGCGGAATAATTTACGCGTGAGCGGCTTATTTTGCATACCTTAGGCTCTGAATGCCAGTGTGTACAAAGGGTCCCTGTTAGTGTCTCGGCTCGCCATTGATCTCGAGGAACGGCGTATGAATGCCCCCTCATCGACCGCTAATTAATCTGCTTGAATTGACGCGATAAGCAACGTTTTGTGCTCCTTCGAATGTAATCTTCCGAAGTGCGTCGCCAAATTAATTGCGAATGTGTCTCCACTTTGCCAAGTTTTCGACACTTTAACTCAGTTTCTGAATTATTAAGCCCTCGCAGATTCTCTCGGAATAATTAAGTTCGGGAATATTATCTTTTGGCGTGGTGAGGAAATGCTCTAAACTTCTAAAACGGCTCATGCGTAATCGGCTTTTGCGAAACTTTCTCTCTTCTTTTTTTTTTTTACCACCCCAAAGTTTTGTATTTAGGAATTGTTCCCTCGTTCATCTTTGCCGAATGCTTTATAAGAATGAAACGCCTCCGATTTGTTTTTTTTCTAGTTTGCAGTGTAAGTTTAATTTCCGGTTGGCTTTCGAAATAGGAGTTTCTAATGCCTAATTAAATGGTAAAGTGCCGTCTATAAGTACCGTAATTTCCAGAAAAATCGCTGCGACGTTTATATTATATTCCTAGATGTAGAAATTGCACAGTAAGGAATGTATTACGATCTAAGACTTGAACTATTGAGACTCTTAATTTATAAATTGCGAGATTTCTTAAATCTTTTTAATTTAGAGAGTGAAATATCGAATTTTGATGGGAAACTACATCATGTGTATGTTGTAAAATTTGATGTTAATTGTTTTTATCTCTGAAGTAAAATATTAAATTTTCCCTTTTAATTTAAAATGTTGTAGCGGTATTTTCTATAATATAATTTGAATAATATAGACGTGGAGTTCATTTAGGTAAAATTTTAAAACTACTTGTATTTTCAACATTTCGCATTTATTATTTTTATTTTATGCATAGTTTCATAACTGATATAGCAAATATTTTAAAATATGGATCAAAATATATTGACTATGAAATTCACGGTGATGCCACCCTTAGTTTAATTTAGAGTGGAGTTTTTTTTCCGGAAATTAAGAGTGATAGTATCTGTTTAATTCTGTGTGAGTTTAAATAGCGTTTCATTTGGTGTCTATCTCTGAATATGTACACTGAGTCATTTTAATGCTTTTCCAATTTCGTTGAATGTCTTTGTCAATACATATTTATACTAAATTCAAAGAGTTACCAAGTTTACAATTTTAATTAGAATTAATTTGATTAGAATATTATTACCTTTAATACCTTTAATTTAATTAGAATATTATTACCTTTAATAATAGAATAGAGTACCTTTACATATCGCTTTTGTAATGCATTCTTCTATTAAATTTAAGAAATCAAGATTTTAAAAGTTGATGCCTTAATATTCTCAACATCTAGGTAATTTAGAATTATATTATGATATTTGAACGAAGTAAACTAGTAATTTTTTTAAATTCTGGCTTCACCAAATGTTTATCCAATAAAAATAACAGTTAATTAAATTAATTGTAAGATTGATGTTCGCTTGTGTAATGCTGCTCTAATTATTATATTTATATAAGAACTGTAGTTATAGCTATGTTGAAATTTGAACGAGTCTAGTCTTTTATCTCAAAATACAGGGGAAATCTAAAAGTCTACCATTATTGATTCATCGTGTAATTCTTCAAATTTTCATCATATTCCGAGTTAACAAACATGCATTTATTCATAGGTTAACCTGAATGTTTTCTTTTTTAGTGTGAGCGTTTCTCTATAGAAGTTACTTTTTCCTATTAGAATAATTTTTCCTTTACAAATTCGTCTGGGGATTTTAATAATTGTTGACAATTTCCTTTCAACGTTTAAATATCTTCTTTTTTGATCGCCTGTGCGTGTTGTTAAATGCCCATATATTTCTCTACTTTGGTTTTGGTAACAATTACAAAGCAATGTTATGCTTTTTATTTGTTTGTTTGAAGTTTCATTCGTCAATTTAGTAAATTTATATTACTTTAGGAATTTATATAAGACATCGTTTACGGTGGAAATGTATAGAAAAATGATGACTTGGTGGTCAAGATTACAATCTCAATAACTGCTGTAGATGACAACATTCAATACTGTACTTGGTCATGAAACTTTTTGAATATATTTAACCATCAATGTGTTATTAATTTAAATGATTCTTTATTATTTTATGAGTTATTAAAAGTCCGACATTTTATAAGCATCCGCTCCAAATACCTATTCGAAAAGACTTTTAAATGCATTTGTCACTGTTGAGAATGTACTCACGCCCCAAAATAGAATGTATAGTAACAACGAAACCAAACAATCGAAACAGACTTTATGTGCAAAATGTGGTCACAGAACGACACAAACTATCCAGTAATTGTGAGGAAGGAAGAATTGGAACAAATGACATTGAAAATTTAAAATAGATTCTGTTTGAAATTTAAGGGTAAAATGTCTTGTATTGCAGGAAATAAAATAAAATATATCATGACGTTGGTATCTGAATAACTGAAAAATAGACTGCCCCATTTCGAAGTTTTGATTACAATGTTTGTAATCGATTCAAACCTTCATTTGAATTAGTTGTAAAGTTGCTTATCCTGCGATGCACACTGTTTCGAATGTCTGCTGAAAGGAATCAAAGGCTTTTTCTTTTAAAGTTAGCAATTATGAGTAACAAATGCAAAATATTCCGGCATTAACATTTTTTCTTTCTGTATTATCAAAGTGTAATTAAAAAAATTCCTATAATTTTAATACGATTTTTGTAAAAAATATTTTGGGTTATTATTATTTTTTTATAAATTCTCCAAAGCGTGTTTTCAACACTAAGTCAGAAACATTGGAATGTGAAGGAAGTAGGCCCAACTACAATAACTTTGTACTTAAAGAGAATTTCGAAACATTCCGCATCTAATCTGCATTTATCTGGGCTCATTTCGTAGTGCAAAACAAGTTTTAAACAAAGAATCGGTAGATATCGAGTGTAATTGGTAGACATCGTTATTTTTCCAAATTTCAGTTTTCAAAAACTAAATATATATCTCACCAGAAGTTACAAATTTCGAAATTTGGCAGGCTTTCCCCCGCCATTGTAAATATATTCAATGAATTTAAATGTTAAATATTTCGACTTTCGTTATCCTAAGTTATGTATAAATTCTTATGAAATTTTTATTTTGATGTGTCTCTGGAAAAATTTGTGACACTGAAAAGAAACTCTGCTAAAAAGATGCTAGCTTTCTTATTTTTTAATTCCTTTCAAGAAATGAAAAGAAAATATGAATACCATTTCATTATATATATATTTCAATTAAAAATTTAAGCAGGATTACACAGTACGAAAGTTTTTCATCGCTTCCGCTCTTTAGTCCCCATTTATGCAAAGTTGCACGTATTTCAGTATTAGCTGCCAGGGGAAAAGAGTACTTTTTTTTTTTCTGAAAATATTTTTGTTTGTGTATGCACACTAGAACTGAGCCGCAATGTCTGGAGTTGAGCACGATCCATAGCTCACAAGAGCATTTTGCTCAAAGCGTGCGCTGAATGTCGGAAACCGTGTCGTGACTTTATCGGATTTTGCCTCTCTAAGGAATGGGTTGATCTGCTATCACGAAGCTTCAGTGGTGAATACATAATGACTCGTGTCCAATGCCATGCATATCAATTCATTGGCTTCTCCTACGTAACGTCGCAGGGGAAGCTATTGGTCACCCTTACATGGAGCAAGAAAATTGTCGCTTTATTCTATAATGTAACTCGTTTCACAGTATGGACGATTCTCTCTGAATGGATTCGTGCGTCAGTTAAGGCTGAAATGTTTCGTTATCTACGAGATTTGAATATTCCCTGAATGAGTAATTACACCAGTTTCATTGGAGCATTTAAAGAACTAATTTTAATACGTTATGTGATTGACGCTCTAAAAAAGCTAATTTCTTGATTATTTCATATGTGCTCACATATGTTAGAGTAATCTGACAGCTGAGTGCTTTCAGTTCAACACTTCGTAGGCTCGATTCTCCCCTCGGGTGTGGTTATTCGAAGTGGCTCATACTCCATTTTGAATAATAAATAGCGGCTGAATTACCCAGCATGCAAAAAGTGATTGTAGAATGTCATACCAAACCATATGCATTGTTAGTGGTTCTGTTAGCAAAACGTACACATAATATACTTAGGAACAGCATATGTTTAACGCCGCGGTATCCTGATTGGTTAGGATGTCATTATCGTTACTGGAAAGCAGTCAGTTGGAATGCCTACTTATTCGAAGATACGCCGTGTTCACTAATGGCGACTGGGGCACGTAAAATATTTTGCGGTTACAATGCCCTCCATGCTGCTATTCCAAATTAATATTTCTGGGGGTGTTAGGAGCCAGGCCTTGGGTCTTCTGTGGCTTTCTATCTCTAAATTGGAAGACCTAGATGGTGCTGCCATCTATGAGCCAAAAGTCGTACTTCCACCCTCATGGGGTACTGTTCGAAAACGGAAGACGCTCTTTCTGACTTCATTCATCCTGACGGACCCTGACAGGTGGGTTTGGCTTTGCGAAGTGTCATAAGTAACAACAACACGTGTTTGAAAATATTTGTTTTTGTTCGGAAAACTTTTGCAAATTTAATTTTTAAATTACTTTTCGTAAATTTATTAGAAATTTAATATAGACGAAAAAAAAATATTAGTGATGGCTATCACACAGCTGTTTGATTTGCTTTATTCCTTGCTATTGTATATACACGTTTATAAATTGGGAAACTAAACTTAGTTGTATATTTAATTAAATGTGCATGCATAACGAATTTGAGAAACTTCAGACATTGAAAGTTGTTTTGTTTGTCATGTTTCTAAAAAAACAAATATCTCATGTTTTTGATTCATAATTGAGTAACGAGGTTGACATCCAAATGGACATGCTCTTCGAAACACCACTAGAAAAATGTTATACCCTCACCAATATATAACATTCCCCGACTCTCTCAGAACTAATTATCTTTAGATTATATGAAATATATGTCTTAACTTAACCATTGGAAAGTCTTAATTTACAACTTTTTGTCATTAATGAATTTTCTTAATTTTATTTGTAGATGAAATCGTTGAATGTTCTCTACACGCGTAATTTAGTATCTCAAACAAATATTCTTATATTTGGTCCGTGGTAGTCGTCCTGTAGGGTAACAGTTCACAATTAAACTTCTACCCTGTAGCTTGATACGGGATGGTAGAAATTTTGTTCTGACGCTGAAATCGGATTAATCAGTGAGAAAATTATTTAATTCCTTTTATAGTTTATTATTAGAAATAAATAAACGTAAAATAAGTCTTGTTCAGTCAGTAGGCCTGTTTGCTCTGTTGATATTACGTTATTTTATCAAAAAAATATTTTTATAAATTTGACACAAATTTATGTATATATATTTATTTATTTTAAAAATCATTTTTTAATTGTAAAGATTTTTATTGCAGATTATTTTTTTTTTTGCAGATTAACTTTTAAAAAAATTCTAAATAAATTAAAAATTCTGTCTTAAAGCATTAAAATATGATGACATCGTTAAGTTAATATTATCTCTTGTAATAGGCTTAATATATCCTTGACAAATTCCATGTCATTAACCATGATAAACACAGGAATATAGTTTTGTGAATGATTTGTGGGGTTCTAGAGATTAAGCAAGTTCATTTACAGTTTACATATATACCATACTAGATAGAGTAGGTGGCTAATATATAAATATTAACAGCCTACTCTGTCTAGTGATCAGTGTATCTGACTACAGATGGGGAGGACCTGGGTTCGAATCCCGGCTCGGTCATGGATGTGCATTCTTTTTCTCAGTGTTTCTTGGCCTTTCCTGAGATGATGTATGAATGTGGACCGCCTTATAAACTGGTTTGTTGGTGTGACGTGGGTAATTCTTATTGCCTCTGTGACTTGGTTCACAGGTGCCCGCACCGGGTAACGCTGAATGAGTAGCAATTATTGGCCTTGTTTTGGCGAAGAGGTTAATCATCCGCCATTATTAATTAATTACATATATATATATATATATAATATTAGGTTGGGGAAAAAGTAATCCATTATTTTTTCGGTAGACTTCTGTAGTGATCGATATCTTGTGAGGTATCTATCAAACAATTTCACATTCATGCTCGTTGGAAAGGTGACATTTGACACTAAAATATCCTCTTGCGGTTTTTTGTTTGATTCATTCAGTTACGAGTACAAGGTTTTAAAAATGGAAGACAACAAACAGAAAATTCGATACATTTTCGTTTTTCTCTTGTAACGGCGAAAAAGATAGCCGGGTGGCTAAAATTGTGAAAGGTGTTTATCGTCCTATAACAACCAGTTACGTACAATTTTTGTTTCGTCGATTCCATTCGGGTATTTTTGATATTAGAAATGCACCTCGCATGTGGATACAGCATCGTCGAAAATGTCTATAAAATATCAAAAATGATCGAAGTTAACCGCATGTCAGCAGTCGTAACGCGCAAGACCTAAAAATCTACATGAAAGCTGTTTTAAACCTTTTTACAAAGTGAATCCAAAAGAAGTTACATAAAGTTCACGTAAAAATAATAGATTTCTTTTTCCCTAACCTAATATTATTCAAATGAAATAAAAAGGATGAATCGTTGAGTGATATTTCTAAATTTATATTTTATTTATTTTGAAAGTGATTCAGTTTGCTATCAATAAAAATTAGAATCATTGTATATAACCGCCAACGAAAGATCATCATTTTGAATGCTTGATCTTCAGCTTTTTAAAATGAATTGAATAATCCTGAGAAGCAAATGGAATGCAAATGAAAATGTCATTTCTTTAGTCCAGATTGAGGATGTCATTTCTTTAGTGTAGTCATAGATTGGGAAACAAAAGGTAATTCTTATATACGTTCAAGGGAAAAACAATCCACTAATGAAGTTTAATAAATTAAAACATTTTTTGTGAAGTCGATTTATGGCATTTGCATTGTAATTAATGATCGCTCTTACACTACGCCGAACCAGAATTAATTACCGAATTCCATTTTTTTTTTTACCAAGAGCTTTTTAACTCTTCTGTTTCCTTGAAGCGTCCTTTAATTTTGCGGGATTCTTTGAATATTTATGTCTTTTTTTTCTCTTCCGAAAAATAATTTAGCTGTACTAAGAAGAGTGATGGTAGTTCTGCTAGTCCCCTTTTCGGTTGTATCAGGTGTTAAACATTAGATACGCGTAGGCGATCTTACCTTCTAGTTTTTAAAAATCCTGATTTTTAATTTTTTGTTTCGTCGGTCATTTCTCTGGATGATAAGAAGAAGGGGGAAAAAAAGCACATGATTAATAGGGTTACAACCATTAATTAATATTACCACCTGACATTTCTTGTGCTGAGTAAATCGATGAGCCGGAAATTAACTCCAGAAATAGTCTTACACTTTTGGCATGCTGTAAAATGCTAAAGTAAAGCTCAGTTCAGGACAGAAACCTTATTTACCGGCCACACATTTTTTATTTTTCAAACTTATACTCCTGAGACATTGGTATCTTCTCTTCATTCTTATATCTAATACCTGCATTCGAGTCACGTCAGCGTGCTTGTTTGCGTATCGGGAGGTCCTGGGTTCGAATCCCAGTTCGGACACATGGATGTACTTTCTTTTTCTCCCTCTCCTGTCTTGTAATTTCCTTGTATGGATGGTTGCCTATCCTATAAGCGGGTACTTATGGCATGTGCTTACTGAGGAAGTCAGAACTACACCAAATTATGGTTCAGCTGGAAAAGTGGTGCAGTGCACCTATATTTCTAGCTTAGTTGGCACTCGACAAAAAAAAAAATATCCGCTTGCGTCATATTTAGGCTTATAGTATCTATTCCTGACTGTGGTGACTTTTCTTTAGGCTTACAATATTTACGATACAAGTTTGCGTCTTTTAGGTTTATAATATCTACTTCTGACTGTGGAGACTTTTCTTTAGGCTTACAAAATTAACAATACAGGTTTGCGTCTTTTAGGTTTATATTATCTACTTCTGACTGTGGAGACTTTTCTTTAGGCTTACAAAATTAACAATACAGGTTTGCGTCTTTTAGGTTTATAATATCTACTTCTGACTGTGGAGACTTTTCTTTAGGCTTACAAAATTAACAATACAGGTTTGCGTCTTTTAGGTTTATATTATCTACTTCTGAGACTTTGGTGTCTTCTCTTATTTGGGTTTATAATATGTACACCGACATATATTTGAATCTTGTTATGTTATGTTTTATTTCATGTATTTTTCTTAGAAGAATTGGTGTACATTTTTACAAAGATTATAATTTTATGACAATGGAGTTCATAGTGATATTACTTGCACGCTATATTAGGGCGGTGCTCACATTGATGCAGCGTCTCTGGAGTTTTTATTTTAAACCATATTTTTTTCTCGAATGTGCACTTACGCTGATGCCACTTTTCTTCCGGAAATTACAGTGATTAATTATAAAATGTGTTTTTTTCACCTTTAAAATTCTGCGAAATCTAACTTAAAGTTCAGTTTTGCTATTATAAATAAACATCATTTCTAACCGTAAAGCTGTATTATTGTTTTTTTTTTAAAAAAGATGTACTTTCTTTAATTTATATACAATTCCCATAAAGGAAAAAATAATAGTATTATATAGAAAATATATTTAATTAGTTTCATAAATTTAGTCACAAAATTTCTTGTTCAGAATTTTTTATATTGCTACCTTTCTTAAAATTTTTCTACTTCTTAATTATAAAGAAAATCATAGGAATGAAGAATGTTATATTATTTAATTAACATTTGATTGAGAATATAGATATATTCATAAATAACGTGAACACATACATAAATGCATGTATCCGTTTGTTATTTGGGATTAAAAAGTATACAGAATTCATTTTTTTTTAAAATTCATCGATAGTAGATATTCTTTGCAAATATTTGTTCGATTTATATAAGCATTTGTAAACAGAATATTGGTTTTATTTGAAACTAAATGAGTTTAATAGGGAAAGCACTTTCATTTATCGATTTAACAAACTGTCGAATGGTATTACGTAAAAGAAAAGGAATTTTGTTTTTTCAATAAAATGTTTGCCATAGAAGCATTTAAATTTTGAAAAAAAAAAATTGCACGTGTTTATCGAGATCATCATTTGATTGCTCAAAAAAGTTTAATGTTGGTAAAGAATCCGCGCACGCGCGTTGAGAGGATGATGTGGTTTTAGAACCTCTACTTCGATTAATAATCAACATATTGGACAAGTTAAGGAATTTATAAATGATTGTCATTTGATAATAAAAACAACATTTAAAATAATATCTTATATCATTATTTGTTAGGCAATTAAAAAAAAAACATTTAAGTATAAGATTCCTCGCATCTCAGACTTTTAAAAACTTTGTACTTTTTTTCAAAAATAACATTTTGTTCGAGAGATGATTTCACATGGTAATTGCTTTTTGAAACACATTTTTTCTGGTGATGAAACTTGAATTTATACATTTGATTTAAAAAGAGCTCAATAATCAACTGAATATCGTTTTTAGTGAGTGAAATTATAACTGTTTTACTCATTTTTTATATTATTTAAAGTCAATGATCAGGATATTATCACTTTATTAAAATGAAAAATAAACAAAAATAAAAAGAGAAATGATAAAAAATATTATTCATAAAATCGACAGTATGAATATTTCGGTGTAATAACTAAAAATTCTAGGATACAGTTACATCTGTATATAAAAAAGATTGAGGAGTTATCAAAACCGTCAGAAAATCAAACAAAAAGTCTTAATTGGAAAAAAAGTGATAGCTGTAAGAGTGTATAAATATAATAAGATAATAAGTGACTATAAATTTTATAAATTTAAAACTAATTTATAATTTTAAATTTATTATAATCTACTTCTGCACACATATTTCTTTTTCCTCAAGTAATTTCTTTGTACGAAAATTTCTACGATTAAAGCATTTTAATTCATTGCAACTTGAAGAAAAATACTGTGATGTATGAACAAATGGAGAAATATTGTTTGATTAAAACGTCATGACATTGTTCCGTGAGAAGATGGTGAAACAAGGTTTGATGGGATTAGAGACGCCCTATAGCGCTGTCCTGTTGGGGGGTGACTAGTTTAGTCTTCTTCTCTATTTATAGCAACTCGACGTCATACGAGTGACCTTGAGCATCTAATCATGTTTGGAACAACAGCGACATTTTGTATTGGTAATCTTTCATACATTAAGCTGGATTCAGTTGTTCCGCATTCATTTCGCTGTTAAAGGTTCGGGAGACTAGGTTATTAAAATAGATGAAATAAATGACCAAAACACTATAAAAGTTAGTAATTGTCACTAAAAATAGCAGGGAATTTCGGAATTCAAAACATTGCTAGTTTACTGATGTGTGGGTTGAGTGCATATGTTTAATTTTGCTATAAATTTCTTATCAATAATGGGAAAGTCTTTATGTTTTTAAATTTGGATATGTTAAATAAAAGTCTCTTATTATTTTTATGTTTAAATTCGAGTTTTTTTTAAAGTTAGTTTTTGCTGTTTTAAAAACTTAGTATTTTCTAGAATGGGTAATTATTAAAGATGAAGTAATTTATTAA
>JAPDSC010114601.1:0-17259 GCA_026290005.1 Latrodectus geometricus
TTTTATGATTTAAAGCAAAATTTTGTTTCCATTTATATAAATCCTGATATATAAAAATTTTAAATTATGTAATCGATATTTCATAAAATTTCATTCAATATCAATACAAATACTAAGCAGGAACATTATTCTGACATGATTCGTAAATATGACTTTTACTTACATTTACGCAAATAGATAAAGTAGGAAAGAATAAGGTCAAAAGGTAAAGAGAAAATGATTATCCAGAAACAAATATTAAATTCACTGGATAATAATTAGATTCATTTCGGTGTAGATGAAGATACAGAAATTATCGTAATAGAAATCTAATCTTAATCGAATTTCTATCTTTTAGACTGCTGAAATATATTATAGACTATTATAAATTAAAAATTGCATTTTGCATGAGAAGCTTATAAATTTTGCTTAAAATGTTTTTTTTAATTTATTTTAATATATGTCGGTGGTATTTGTTTTATATAATTCTTGAAAATAAACATTAAATTTATTTGCATTAATTTGAAAATCTTTATGAAAATATAACTATTAATAATAGTTGTGTAAAATATAATGTTTGTTTCTTTATTTAGTAATTTTAGGAATGCTAGCAGTTAGAATTATATGATTGTACTTTTTGCTTAGATGACATATTCTATCTTGATTTATTGATTATATCAAACCAGATAATATAGGAAAACGCTGAACTGGTTTCATTAAAACAAGATTTTATGGATAGTTACGTACTATGACGACTACCTAGATATATCGCCAAACCTGGTGACCGGAAAAAATAGTTTGACATGCACATAAAATAACCTAGGCGATAACATAGGTTATAGAGGGCGCTATAATAAAGAGTATTATATGTAACTATTATTTAAATCATGTTTATCTCACCAATGAAAATTTTTATTTCCAACTATCGCCAAGGTAGTCGTCATAATACATAACTACCATTTTATGTGATTTGATTGGGAGTATTTTTATGTAAAAATTTTTGTGTTCGATAACAACTTCTTTAATGTATTATCTCAATGTGCATGAACATGTCGTTTAGTAGAAGGTTCTGAAAAAATCACAAGATATTATTTTTCAACCAAATATAGAATATTATAAGAGACCTCACATTAAATGCTCTTGATTAACTATTAATACTACTAATTACTCGATTAAACATGGTTAGTTATTGAGTTTCTTATATAATCCATGAACAAATTATTGCGTAACGTTGTTAAGATTATAAAAAGGGAACTAAATTTATAGATTTACATTTGACAAGAATAATATTATAGGCTTCTTGCAGATATACGATTCCATTACCGTGAAAAGCAGCGCAAAGCTGTCAACAAGCAGGAATTTATTTTGGGATTCTAAATCAGATTTATGGCATGGAAAAATAAAGCGATAACCATTATAATGTATATGTAGTCTTGTGTCTGCGGAAATTGTAACACATTTGTGAATATTACAGAATTCAGAACTTTTAAGAGCTTTCCTTAAGAAATAGTGCCTATTCATGTGCTTTCGAGACGAAAATACAGAATACTCTAAGTGCTCTAATTATGCAGCTGTATTTAGAACTAAATGAAAATTGTAATCATGCTCACTTAATTTATTTGCAGATTTCTTTTTCTATTTTTTGCAACAAATTATGAAAACATAATAAAGTCGGCAACAATGTAATAAATTATATAATTTACCAAAAAACGCATGGTATAATAAGTAAAGGAATTGAGCTAATATTTCTAGAAACAAACAATATATTTTTAAGCATTTTATGGATAAAAAATGAAAGCAACAATGAAACAAATATATAAGAACAGTTTTAATAAACATAATAAAGACATTTAACTGATTTTTTGTAGAGTATGTTAATAAATTTGTTAAGTAGAAATTAACTGTTTTATTTCATTATATCTTATGTTTGTTAACAGAAAAACAGACTAAAATATTTTCGCTTTAAATTGTATCTTATTTTGGAGACTGCGTTTATGTTTTATACTGAAATACATCTGTTAGACCCTACTAATTTTGGCAATTCTATTGAATTACAATGTCCTGTTATGAGTATAAAATTAAAGAAATATTTAAATTTCTTTGGAATAAAGTGAAGTAACTTTTGTAAAGAAAAGATAAACTTGTATACTCTCTACTAATTGTTTAATAATGTTTATTTCTTAATTCATTTTTTTATCTTACAGTGAATTCTCATTTATTGGAATTTTAGGTGACAAGAAAAAATAATAATAACGAAGTAATATTAATATAGATTAATAATATTCAAATTGATTTTCTGGTAACATGAGTTGAGTTGAAACTTGTTAAAATTGTCATCTTACTATCATTTTTTCTGTCGTTTCATTTAAATGCATTTTTAAATTCTACGGAAAATAAAGTGACACGAATATATTTTTTGGAAAACTTTTAGAAAAGCAAAATCCGAATCCTCTTTTTATGGACATGTGGATATGCATTTAATAAATAAAATAAGTTCCTCACTTTGGTGTAAAATTAAATGTGAGTTCATTTTACCTCTAAAGTCACTTTTTCCCGACCGAAATTAATTCAACTAGAACCTATATTTTATAGTAGATTCCAAACAATTGTAAGTACCTAAGTTTGTTGGGATAACCTATTTCTAAATTACATTATTGAGTGCCAAATTAATCAACTTCTACTTCGGTTGCAAAACAAAGTGAGATTGAAAATCTGGGAAGGGATAAATTATGAAACTATTCACCAAAACAGCTACAAAGGATTTTATAGGTTACGAAAATAGTTGAATTTGTTGGCGCAATTCAATGTCTCTTCGTAATTTGTCATGAAGAAGAGAATATTAGCTATAATGTTGACTCACTTTATAGTTAATGAAAATTATATATTTTTTTAGAAGAAATAAGTTGCCAAAAACATACAGGAATTGTCTAATCTAATTTATCCATGTTATATTACTAAAACTAATTCAGCTAGTTAGATAATGATGGAACAATTTTTTTACTTAGCTGATATGAGATAATGCAAGCAGATTAAACATTATTCGTTTTTAAATTTATACACTTTAAAGTTTGATTTTCTGGCAAAATTTTGATGATACGTATTCTTGATAATTATAACAATTCCATAAAACCCAAGAATTCTAATTAAAGAAAGCTTATGTACGACCAAAATAGTTTAAGTAAAACATTTGTATACTCAGATAATCCATAAATTCACGACTGTTTGTTGAAACTCTAAAAATATAAAAGTATATCGATATAATAAGAGAATGTGTATAATTAATAGCTTACAAGCATTTTTATCCAGTTTAAATTTAATAAGATAAGTATAGAATAGAATTCCCAGTTTGCCTTAGGGTTTATTTTTGTTCTGAGAGCTATTATGCCTACTTAGCAAAGTGATAAAACGTATTTCCAGCTGCATCTGATGTGGAATCTCAAAGGTTCTCTCCAGAGCACCATTTCTATTCATTTTCCAAATGTGCTCGATCCCATAAATTTTGCCTTCTAACACAGCTGCAGTGGCAACCAGTACAATTATGCCAAGCTATTCATCTGAAAAAGAATTTCCATTTTAGCACGCAGGATTCTTCTGGGATAGAAGGTCTTGGGACTGGATGCAAAAAAATAGTTTTTATGCTTATTTCTCATTCCCTATTGATGGGAAATATAAGACATCTGATTAGTTCTTATACAATCGAAGATTTTTTATTGTTCTTTTTAATGGGTTTTTAGAGTTTTTCAAATCAAAATGTTTTATTGTATCAAATATTGAATTTTTTGATTTTTAAACAAATTTTTCGTTACACACATGATTTGGTTTGTTCTTCAATTAAAGTTCCCTGTTATTTGTTTATGGTTGGTAAATTTTATTGATATTTAGGATTTACTGTGATCATTAAACCATTGTCAATAACTTCACTCGATGAGAAATCTCACTCGTGTACAACTAAACTGAAGCGCCAAGCTATCAGTTAATAACTCTTCTATCTTACTTAATTCCATTGATGTGGTGTTAATCTTTCCTTTTTCACGAATTTGTTTTGGATTTTATTGAATTAAAGATTTAATGTTATTTAATACATCTAAGAATTAACTCTGAATATTCTCATTGATCAGTGGACTCTCTTTCGTCTAAAGTAAGAATTAAAGTGAAGCATTGTTGTAACCTATAAGCATCGTTCTCTGTTAATCTGTCAAACAGTATCTTTTCAATACTGTGCATATATTTGTGCATATTGTTCATAGCGCAAAATCTTTTACAGAACTTTTTTAAATTTATGTAAAATTGATATACATAGAATGAAATGATTCAAAGCTGTAAGATTTATAAATGTTTCTTATACTACTTTATTGAATAGTTCATTTATGAAACTATATAATTAATAGAAATAATGTTCAGCTCAATAATTAGTGAAACATATATTTTTATCCCAATATATGACTTACATTTAGGGAGTCAAACAATATCCTGTCTCATTCAGTGATACATTCTTCCTAGCATTTCATATATTGCTACTGAATATCTCTGAAGTTTTAAAACTTCTGAATCTGGAATTTGTAAATATCTCATAAATTCCTGATTCTTGAAAGGTCTGACACAGTTCTGAACATAAGAAAGTTAGCTTGAAAGATGAGTTATATATGGTCTTATCTAGTTGGAAAATGGAATTATGATAAATATTAAAGGCGTAATATTACACATAGTTGAGATATTAAGTCTTACGTTAAATAATACAGGTAATTTATTATAAAATATAGTGTTTCATCAATACAACATTTGATATAATGGCTCGTAAGTTTCATTCAAATGAAAGATAAGTGGAACAGCAGGATCCTACACGTAAATAGTCATTCCACGAGAGCAGCAAGATTTCATGATGAATAAATCATTTATTCTTAATAGTATATGAGGACAATTTACTAGCAGATAAAATTATTGACTAGTACTCATTCTGGAAATCATAGTGAATGCTCTGACATAGAAGTAATCATCCTTAAATAAACTAATAAATACCAGGATGTAATTATTAATATCTTGTGGGAACCTTTGGTTTAGTGTTTTGGGAAAGCTTAAATATCTATACTTCTAGATGGATTTATTCATGCGATTAGCCTATTGGCAATGGTCAATTACCACCAGCTTATTCATTTTAATTGATACTGTAATTGGTATGATGAGCAGCACTTTTAGTTCTGTCGGATTGTTACATACATTATTTGCATGTCATTTCCTAACTTTTTTAGAGTAAGAGATTAGTTTGCTTTTCAGGGTAAAAACTTAAAAAAATGTTTATTTGTCATTGAAATATAGATTTTACTATTGAAAATAGTATAACAAGTTGATGCATTGGCTAACAATTCCCTTTCTTTAATATGGTTACTCGACATTCTGGTGTTCCATGAGTTGTTAACTGATGAGTTGGTAAGGGCTGGATCAACAACCATAATTTTTGGTCTTGAACCAGTGCAAAATATTTCTAAAGAACTGATTAGAAACAGTGTCTTTTATCCCTTCAGGAAGCAACAGTTTTTGAATTGGTGTAATGCCAGTGATCAAAGATTAGCAAGGCTATTAAGTAGTATATGTCGTAGTAAAAGCCAAAAAGAGTTATTGAAGCTCAGTAGAAACTCTTTAAGGAGAACAGTGTAACTTCTTACTGGGACAGCCACCTTAAGAAACATTTCACCTATGTTTCTTAAGGTGGCTGTGTCCTATGTTTCTTAAGTCACCTATGTTTCTTAAGGTTGGAGGAGTATTAGATTCTTGAAGGGATTGTCAATATATGGAGGAAACTTCATTATATATTCTAAGTGAATGTCAAACCTTTTTCTGCACATAGATTCGAACATGTGAATCAGCATATAATTGAACATAGGGTGCTGCAGCATATTCTTATTAAATATCTACTAAATTTCTTTTCAGCCACTAGTCTCATCAATAAGGGCTTTCTCTTCAGGATATTGTACAACAGAGCTTTGGTCACAGTGCTAGGTTTCTTTAAAATCACCCAACCTTAAATCTAAATATTAGAAATTGATGAAAAAGAAAAAAAATATATATTCTTAGTTAAAATCTTAAAAATGTGATACATTATTTCATATCAGGTGTATAAAAAGTGATAACAAACTTTTCATATATACAAAATAATCAATAGTTTTGTCTAAAACGTCTTAAAAGAATTTTTTTCTTATAAATGTGATGAGAAAGGAAGTAAATGTCTATTTAATTTGGAACTTTTAATGAACATTCTCTGCAAATGAAGCATTATCTTTCAACACAATTCTAAAAATCGAAGAATATTTTGTTTTCAAGTTATATTTTAAAACAATATTGTCCATGTGTGTCAACATGTCACTTAATTTTTAGGCATTGAACATTACCTCTCTTGGATCAACAATGGGTATTGCCTCTTCTTAGTCGGCATGACAATATGTGATATTCTCCTTTGAACCACGTGCAAGAAAGGCCTTAGAGCAATGCTCCGCAACCGGTGTACCACGGCACACCGGTGTGCCGCCGCTGAAACACAGGTGTGCCGCCGCTTGAAATTACACAACATATTTATTTTAATGCAATGTACTCTAATACAAATTTACAATTTATAAAAACGAATTGTATATACTTACTATATTTCAATGCAAAACCATAAATAAAATAACAATTGTTTAGCACTTGCTATAATGTATTCACACAATAGAAGAAATGGATGTCAATAGAAGTAAATAGAAGATGGACTCTGTAGATTAAATTTGCGAATACGGCTCTAGCTAAAAATGTCATCACAACCAATAGAAACGCTCTTAAATCTTTATTATTTTATACTGAAGTACGTTGGTTATCCCGAGGAAAAGTGTTGGCTAGATTGTTTGAACTTCGCTGTGAAGTGCATCAGTTTTTACTAAATCAAAATATGCCCGAACTCGGCCAGCACTTCGAAGATAACAGTTGGATCGCCAAACTTGCATATATGGCTGACATTTTCGACCATCTTAATGAACTTAATAGAAAAATGCAAGGTCCGAATGAAAACTTATTAACCTGTTCCGACAAATTGCAAGGGTTCAAAAATAAACTGGAACTTTGGCAGAATGAACTAAGTAACAACTCTTTACAACCGTTTCAAAGGGTTCATAATACAATAATTGAAAATAGGCAATTAATTATCGATCTGGCCCAATCCCATTTAACAACACTGGAAAATAAATTCGACTACTATTTTCATTCGATTAAAAGTGAAGAATATGATTGGATTCGCAACCCTTTTGCAACTAATGCAAAAAAATCTGTTGATGCATTTTCTCTTAAATTTAAAGAAGAGTTTATTGAACTGAGTAACGACGGGACGTTAAAACTACATTTTGGAGAAGTTCCATTGGATGTTTTCTGGATTTCGGCTAAGAATGAATATCCTCAAATTTCAAAACAGGCTATTTCAATTTTAATCCCCTTTTCAACAACATATTTATGCGAACAAAGCTTTTCGACACTTGTTTTAATTAAAAATGATAAGCGGTCTTGCTTAAAAAATCTCGATCAAGAACTTCGAGTTGCACTATCAAATATCGAGCCCAATATAAAATACTTGTGTTCCTTGAAAGAAGCTCAAGTATCACATTAATTACCCTTTTTGCCTATTTTTTTGTATTATTGTAGTTTTGTAATTAATTATATATGTTATGTACATATAATACCGTAAATATGTAAAATAAAACGACTTAAAATATTAATTAATGTATTATTTTCTGATATGTATACGTGTTGTTTTATTATATTTATACCTATTAAATTTGGTGTACCGTGAAAAACAGAAAAAGCTTTTGGTGTGCCACGAATAAAAAAACGTTGCGGAGCACTGCTTTAGAGCAACAATATTATGATGAATATCTAATAACGAGGAGGGATTGAGAGAGATACGACTAAAATAATTGATTAACAAATTTATTTTACATCATCAAATATCATGTAATTTTGAATAGTGATTAACTTGAATAGTGATTTGAAAGTCAATCAACAACCAACATTAGAGACGTGTTATTAAGTAATACGGATATTTAAATTTCATTAACAGTCTTGGTATTCCAATATTGGATTAGGTATAAAAATAAACCCGTGTTCCTTAAATTAGTTTAAACAAAGGCTCACTGTAGCCAAGATATTATTTAGATCCTCAATATGAAGGGTCTTGGGTTCAACACCATACAGTGGAAAAAATGCGATATCGATGCCGCTTTTCAACATTCTCCACTGTGTATGAGTAAATCCCTTAGAATGGAACTTTTGGTCAAAGTAATTAAATAACTAGATATTTCATACTTGGTTTTGTTATTCTTTATTAAGTTAAAGTATGAAAATTTTCATTTTTTATCAATTCTTTTTGAATAAATATTTAAAGAGTGAATAACTTCGAATTGAACAATAATATCTAAAGCTTATTTATAAAATTCCTTAAAACATACGAAAAAAATATCGCCAAATCGGGAAAGAGAATTTACAAATGAAATTTAATCTAGTTTCAATCAAATAAAGTTAAGCAAGAATGAGTTGATTCTTTTTTTTATAATATTCTACATTTGTCTTTGATCATATTTATAAATATAAAAATAAAAATTATGACGTTCTCCTAATATAGAAAATAATTAAGATTTAGGAAATTTCATTCGTTATTAATTGAATTTTCATTGAGATTTTTCCTATACACTCATTCGCTTCGAATCAACTTTGCATAGCATAGATTTAATAAGAGATCGGAAAAAAAGATATTATTCTTTTTAAGCGAGAACTTTCCTTTTTGTCAGTATTACATAAAACAAGAACAAGAGAATGTTTAATAAAATATTTGATCCTGTATTAGATTAATACGATGATAACCATAACGCTTGAGGAATTTCGTAATTAATGTCCGAGACGAGCGAAAAAGAAAAAAATGCACCCTCTATAATGCCATTCCCCTATTCCTTATAAATATAAGAAAATGGAAGTACATTGGATAAATGTTGAATACGGGATAATTTTGAAAAATTTTTGGTGAATAATTTTTATTAAGCAAAAACTATCCTAGATATTTTCTTGAAAATTCGAAATCACTTTTATTAATAATGTTTATATATATGTATACTTAAACATTTTATGTATATATATATATACATATGCACCACCCACCTTGTCTACTGGTTAGCGTATCTCACTACGAATGAGGAGGACCTGGGTTCGAATCCCAGCTGGGGGATGGATGTACTTTCTCTGTGTTTTCTGTCATTTCCTCCGATGATGGATGAATGTGGACTGCCTTATAAACGGTTTTGTGGTGGTGTGACGTGGGTAATGCTACTTGCCTCCGTGACTTGGTTCACAGGTGCCCAACGGGTAATTAAAAATGAGTAGCAGTTACAGGCCGAAGGGCTTATACCCAAGTGCCCCGCATAGAAATATATGTATACCATATTATAGTTCATTATAAACTAATAGCAGTATATTTTTAATTTTACCTTGATGGATAATACAATTAATTAGATAAGTTGATTATTGGTCACAGTTAAAAATATTTAACACTGTGTTTATATGGAAGATAGATCTCAGGTCAAATTATAACTATTGTCTTGATAATTGAAAGTTGTTTTTTTATATCTGTATGTTTGACTGTCAGAGTAAGTGCTCGAATATTTTCCAAAAATTCATGTTGCAATACGTTAATAAAACTGATTATCTATACTTTGCTCCAGAACAGAGAAAAAAAGAATGGATGCTTATTTTTTTTAACTTTTAAACTATACATTGTAAAATGTTTTACAGCTGTAGATATTTACCTCAATAACAAAACATTTTACATTGTTAATTAAATAATGTCTTTTGAGAAATAGCATTAGAATTGAAACAGTGAAACGTTACAGAACTTTATAGAATTTCTTTCCTATTCATTACCAAATATAACAAGGCGCCATAAATTTTGTCAACCGATTCCGTGCTCTGTTACAGCTGCGCCAATTTGAATGCCAAGTTCTACATTTCAAAACAAATTTCTTTTCTTAACGCCCACTTCTGTTGTGCAATATGAAGTGGTGTTGCAAGGAAAGTCAGATCGCTCCTATTGGCCTGTTTCTATTTCATATTCATGAGCAAATGAGGTGATTTATTTCGGTTAATCCTGCAGCTTTGCCACCGACTAAACCATTCATCTTATTTTACTAATACAAGAACATATTCTTGTGACGGGAACACTTAATAATGCATTAGTCTTTTGTTCAAAATAGTTGCTACAACAAATCTAGGTGGCGCAACAATCTACATCAGTCCGACTTCATCCTAAATTGATATTACATTATCCTATATTGATATTACTTTATTGTATTATCCTATATTGATATTACTTCATCCTATATTGATATTACTAAACATTATATTTCGATGTTTTAGTAATTTAATATTTAATCGAATAAAATTAGTTTAAGTCTTATAGACTTGGCGTAAGCCTCTTATTCGAAAATGAGTAGTTAGTACAGTTAAGAAAAATAAATTGAAAATAATGATAGTACTCTTAAAAAAAATAAATGATTGATACTTTAAAACAATGTTAAAATAATTTTTCTTCTGTTGCCACAATAAATCTTAATAATTAAATATTTAATGATTGTGATTTATCATCATTAGGGTTATGCGTAGCGATATACTTAGTCGCCCCATTAAAGTGATTAATTTTTTAACTGGAAGACTTAAAAAATTATGTTTCGTTTAGTAATTAATTTATTTTTTATATGCAGTGACTTATAGCTATAGATTATAGGTATTATACATAATCTTTGATAGAGTGTTTAAAAATGTAGGATTATATTTTTCAACCTAAATCATATCTGTGTTATTAATCTGAGCAATTTATTTGAAATTTTCTGATGCCCATTCTTTTTCTGATAAATGCTTTATACATTTTTATTTTTTCAATAAATTTATATTTTTAAAAGTGCACTCATATATTTTATAAAATAATCAATAATTGTGTATACATCAGATTCAAATGCTTTTTCCATAGAAGTTATTTTATTAGATGGTCCAAGCAGTGTGCAGTTTTAAATTAATGATATCGATTCAAATCAATAATTTGTTATTACGTTGAAAATGGAGAAAATATGATTAAAGACCTCAATATTTTATCATGGTTTCAAATTTCAAAGCTGTGGTTTGTGAGCAATAAAAAAATATGACAGTAACCAAATTTAACTTTTTATCATAATTCGTTTTGAAAAAAAGAACATAGGAATTATAATCTTCTGAAAACTATTTTAATATCAAGATCTTATTTATTTTGAAAAATCTGCTTTGTACAGTTTCTCATAAATTTAGTTTTGTCCCAGTAAATATGATTAAATTTGTCATAAATATTTAGATAAATATATCTTTAAAACATATACATACTAGACAAGATATCTGTATAGAGTTTTCCGAAACCTTACTTGTAAATTCAGAGAGATGAAAAATAATATTAATAGGAATTAATAAAACCGTGTGGATCTGGAAAAAAATATCATTACATCTAACAAGTTTAACTCCAAATTCATAGTTTCAAAAACCTCAGAAAAAATTAAAACTGATGCTTTAAATTCCACATTTAAGCACAAAGATATGTGGTATTATGATTACAAATAAGACAAAAAATATTAAATGTTAAAAATAATCTAGATTTATGTCAAAAACTAAGTATTGCGGTGCATCAAATTGATGGACGAATTTCCTCTTTGACACTTACGTCATTTTTGTCACTTAGACTTCATGGACTCCAACTCTTCTCACCAAGTGTTAGAAGAAGTGTGGAATACTTAAAATCATTATAAAACGTTGGATACTATAGTTGAATTCAGCTGCCCACCCTATCTGGTGGTTAGAGTACCTGACTACGGATGGGGAGGACGTGGGTTCGAATCCCGGCTGGGGCATGGATGTACTTTCTCTCTCTGTGTTTCTTGTCCTTACCTCAGATGATGGATGAATGTGGCCCACCCTATAAAGGGGTTTGTGGTGGTGTGGCATGGGCGATGCTACTTGTACTTCCGTGACTTGGTTCACAGGTGCCCACTGAGTAACGATAAAATGAGTAGCAGTTTCCTGCCTTGTTGCAGCAAATGAGTTAATTACTCAAGGGTGATCACCATTAGAAACAAAAAAATATAGTTGAATTCAAATTCTTAAGCTTTAATTAGACTGACATGATTATTTTATATGCCATTTTAATATAACTTTTCGTTTACAAGTAAGTCAATAACCATCAAATTTTTTGTGCGTCACAGAATACTTAAAATAATCGTATTTAAAGTCAATATGTTGTTTTTTAGTTTTCTATTAATATAATAGTTAAATAATATCTGTCATAGATTTTATGTTTGTACAATTTACTTTCATATTTATATTAATTACTTGCAAACTATTTTGACTGTATATTAGAGGTACATATAATCTATTTAAAACAATTTTAGAAAAGTGAAAATTAAATATATTTAAATGATATGTCTGGTAATTGAATTAATAATTAACAATATTTATTTATATATAATTAAGTATTAGAGTTTTGAATTCAATTAAAAAATATTGTTCCAACGTTTCCCATCAAATCAAAAATTTTATATATCATTATTAAAATCTGGCATTATGTAACTATCATTTATTATGCTTTTCATTTTTGTTGAGAGTTTTTATAACTCTGTTGCTTTTTAATCAACTAAAAGAACCTTTATAGACTTTCTTTTGCTTTTCCTAAAATCATATTACCTAAGAAGCGTTTTTGGTTCGAAACCTGTTTAATATCAAATGCTTAAGGAAAAAAAAGATTTTCTTTTACTATGTTACTGTATTAAAATAATTAAATGAAAACAAAATTAATGAAAATGTGAATAATAAAATTTCTTAGAGAGTTCAAAATTTTAAAAACTCCTTTTTTTAAATTCAGTCTAAGAATCCAGTTTGTGGGGGAAATTATTCTTTTTAAATTTTGGATTTGAGATAATCATTTCAAAATAATTTAGATAGAAACAAAAATAATCAAATAACATGACTGCTCTTGAAATGTTTACCAGAAGGTATTTTTGCATTTGAAAATAAAGATTTATTTAAAAAAGATTTTTTTAAGATTTAAAACTTTCTAGGAAATTCGTATTTCAGTTTTGGTTATTTTTATCAAATATTTTGGTTTAATAAAGTTGTAGTGAAAGAATTGATAAAGAAATGTACGAAATTATGTGCACTTCAAAAAATGAAACATTTGCGTAATTAAATTAGTTTCAAATTGTTTTTATTACGAACTGTTAGAAAATGATTTTTTTCTTTAAATTAGTTTTTCCCAATTCCTGTACAGAACGCAATACAATTACTAAATTTCCTTTGATTTATTTTTCGTCTCATTTGTCGATTTGATAGCTATACATGAAGTTTATATAATTTACTCTGTTCTAATAAATATTTATGAAAACAACGTGATATCATTTCTTGCCTCTTTTTAACAACTCTCACATTTATTATTAAAGTTTTGTAAATAAATATTTTTTTTCAGATTTTATAGATATTATTGAACTTAGTAAAAGAACAGAGGTGTTTAGCATTGTTAAAGTAAAATTACAGAAACTCTTAAATTTTTATTCATTGAGCATATGCAGGATTTACAGAAAATAATGTGATTAATTTTATGTGTTCTGATTCCTGCTATATAATTTACAGCGCCCTCTCATGGGAAATTAAATCGATACTATGCATTGAGTGTAGAAGCAAACGAAAAATCTGTAATCTTAAATTTATTCTACTCTATTATAAATTGCTGAATTTCATAACTATACATCTGTTCTGTGGACAAAGCTGCTGTTCTATATCATTCTAAATTACCGTGAAATTAGTAGTTAAAATTCATTTTGTAATAGTTAACGGCATGGTAGTTTTCGAAATAAATTTATTTTAAAAAACCATTTCATAATAAATTTTTCACTGATTATTAAGAACATATATAATCTTATAAAATAGTTCAAAAACTTCTATATATTTACTACATTAACTTTATAACATTTCATAATCTTTAATAAATAATAAAGTTAGGAAGGAGGTTGTGTTTTAAATTTATATTACAGTTATATAAAACTTGAATGCCAAAAAAAGAATGTAACTTTAAATTTCTTTTATTTTTTAAATAGAAATACTTTATAAAAATAAAAACATGATTAACTTAATTTAAATATAAAATTTGCTTTATTTCGATTGTAATTTTTATAATAAAAGGAAAGTAAAAATAAAAATAAATGCATTATGATAATCTTTAATTTTTAAATAAATATATTTTTGCTGATATATTAATGGCAAAATTTGTTCTGCAAAGAAAAGATGATATTTCCAATGATGTTTATAGTTTAATTAGATATATTTGCGTTTTTATATTTAATTAAAGAGGGAAATTCAATTTAGTAAGAGAATTTCGGTTTAGAACATAGCATTTACGAACACTAAGCATTGTGGGTTGCTTTTAAAAGAACAAGGGTTCTAAAAGTTTTATTAAATTCTTTCCTTTACATGAGATAGGAAACAATTTTATAATATATGAAAATATCTTTCTTTATCCAATTCAGTGAGATAAAAAAGTTATTAAATAAGTAAAACTATTCAAAGCATAGATTTTAAATAAAGTACAAAGCAAAATATAGCATTATAAATGCAAATAATTGTAAACTAAATTTGAAAGTATTTAAATTTACTCAATTTCAGAAAATTTAAAAGATTTAAGCTTACATTATTTCTAAAAATGATAATATTTTAATGAATGATATTGGAAAATTATTTTAATGCAAACACACACTCATTATACAGTTATTACCTTTTATAAACATTCATTATAAAAGGATTTCAATGATTTAAATTTTTTTGATAAATTTCTTCATTTAATAATTATAGTTATAAAAAAAGATTAAACCATTTTCACATTAAATCAAATGTAAAAAATGAAAAATCATTTTACATTTTTCATTATTTTTTATTTTGTTTTCAGTGCTTCGATTATTTATTTCTGTTCCCTTTTTAAATCATATTTACTATTTCCTAGGATATATTTTAAAAACCATTAAAAAGATATGATTTTATATTTTTGGTAAATTGACGGATTAATGCGTAATATAGTTTAAAAAATGTTAAAAAAAATGAATAATACATAGAGTCAAAGAAAATTCCCCTCAGCTCTATTGTTTCAACAAGGCTAAAACTCACATTTTGTATATTTCATTATTGTCTTTAGATTCCTTTCTTGCAGTTTTTAATTCGATTGACGATCTTCGATGAAATAGTTATTTGTAAAAACTCAAAATCATTTTCTGATTTTTTACTTTCAATACTAAATACATAAATTTTTACATAAATAATTTCATATATTTTTGAAAGAATATACATAATAAATAGAATTGAAGATGAAATCATTAAGTTAAAAGAAATCCTATACTACTGTTTAATTGTCAGGCAGAATTTTACCTCTTTCAATAGAAAAGAGTTAATATTAGTGATAGATTAATAGCTTAGAGCATGTGTAAAAACTGCACAATTATTCAAGTTAAGTCGCTTCATTTCTCCTTTTATATGAAACCTCAATAAACTAATCTGAAAAATTTGCTGGTCTCGTATGCCACAACTTTTAGACGATATGTCGAAGAATAACGTCATCTTCAAAATTATGAATTAACGTAAATCAATTATGCTTAGAAATATTTTTTAATGTTCACAAAATAACACATTTATTTTCAGCTTTCAGAATAGATTAATAGTTTTGTTTACTGTGTAAAATCCAATGTAATTTATTACCTCCAAAAAATCCTTTTGATTAGTAATTACCTTTCTATTAATAATATAACTCAATTTTCTGAATGATATTTTCCAAAGAATTTTATTTCTTTTATACATAAAGTTGATTATTGGAATAATTAGACACACAAATTTGATGTTTCAATTAATTAATCTATATAAAAAAACAAAGTAAAATGTTACAAGATATTAAGAATGATTAATTAATGAAGTATCATTAAATGAAATTGATATGTGACAAATTTTATTTATAATACTGTACAATTCATTGAATATTACAGATTAAATATTTAGTAAAAATCTATTAGTATTTTACCATATAAAATTAAATACCTAAATTTTAATGTGATAAAAATTACTAATGTTATATCATTTTAAATTTGAATCTTTTTTATATGCAAACAATATTGAGGTTATGAAGAAAGTAATTAATAAATATTTTTACAAAATTTCTACATATTTGTAGCATAATATGCTTTGCATACAATTATTATTGCTTTCAGAATGCAAAGAATTATGCATAAACCAAGTTTAATATAAATACTCAGTTTGAAATGAAATTCGAAGTAACAAATATGAAAATAAAAAGATGAGTAAATTTAATTTATTCTATCATACAAGCCTCTAACCTCGTCTAAGACAGTATGTTTTAAATGAAGAAATTTAAAAACTAAAATTTTAATGTTGCCTGTTTTGATTGAACAAAAGCAACGTTTGATTTGCTTTATATGATTATTAAAGTATGAGAGCATATATCATATATAGAAGAATTATGTCTTAAATACCACTTATAACACTAGAAAACTGATTAAATTTATATGAATTTGATCAATGATTTTCAGTAACCTTCAAATAATTTCTATTTTAACTACTATTTCTTAGCAAAAGAAATTTAGAATCTTGTGTAGTTTCCAGTTAAGTAAATACTGTATATATTTGCATAAGATATTGTAAAAGTGAAAGTAGCGAAATAATTTTTTAAAGTTTGAATTAATATAATACACCTTGCTTTAAAATAGAGACAAAGGTTGCATTTTTGTGTACTTTGTTTAAAAGTATTTACATTTAGTATACAATTTCTTATTTAAACTTCTCAAAACTTTTACTGAGTTTTCATGACATCTAATTATAATAGTTACAGTATTTATATACATTTGTATTTATCAACAAAAAGTTAATCATGATAAAGTTGTTTTTTTTTTATATTTTCGATTTAGAGTTATCAATTTCTTTAAAAAGAGAAAAAGGGAAAATACTCCAGATAATAAAGACAAAGTTAAGATTTTACCTATGATGGTCAAAATCCTAGCAGCTTGATATAGATTTTTCCCATTTTAATAGTTTATTTTCGAAGATCTCATCATACGACCGTAAAAGAAAAGAATTCAAGCAAGTAATAAAATATTTGAAATAATTTAACTTAATCTAATTTTTTATTTTTTACTTATATTTCTTTTTGTAAAATATATTCTTTTT